>CANXYC010086446.1:0-60986 GCA_948193065.1 Aleurites moluccanus | reverse complement strand
ATATAGGGGACTATATTGACAAGCTTTGCTACCAAAATAAACTGTGTAATTAGACATTTTAAATTTATTTTATTTAATTAAATACATAATTTTTTCTTTTTAAAAAATCAACCCTTGTAGTATTAAAATATTATATTTTTTTGTTCCAAAATAAATGTCCTAATTGCAAAATGTACAAATGTTAAGAAAATTTTTTAAAACTATTTTAATATATACTCTTTCCTAATTAAATATAAATATTTCTTTTGTTACTTTAATATCTCTCTCCTAATTAAATACAACCATCTCATTATTTTTCAAAATAAAATAAATATTTTTATTTTTTCAAGTTTACATTAATTATACAATACTAAATATATGAGGATATTATTGAAATATTAAAGTAAAATATAGTTTAAATTAGAAAATAAGACAATTAAATTGGGATATGCCAAAAAAGAAACTAAAATATTTATTTTGAGACGGAAAAAGTATAATTTATTAACAAAGAAAAATATTAATAATTTTATTCCTAAATATTATTATCAAAGATCTTGAAATGATGAGGATTGGAAGTAGCAAATTAAAATTTTTTTTCAAATTCTTTCACAAATATAAACCCTTTAATAAATTTAATTATTTATGATCAAAATTATATTTTGTTTTGAAAAATGTATATAAAAGGATATAATTGATAAATATTAAATTGAGTTATAAATAATTGTATTTTTATTAATATAATATGAAAATTTAAAAATAAATAAATAAATCATACGCTTATAGGATATTTTTTATCAAGTGAAATATTAAAATAAATTTTAGAATTATATCAAATATAATATTCATTTTATTTGAAATGAATTATATATTTGTTATTTAATATATCAAATATGAAAATTTATTTATAAATAAATTTTATTTAAAATTTATTTATAAATAAAATAAATTTCTTAATAAAATTGAATCAAATATAACATTAAACTCAGCCATAAAAGAATTATAAATTTTATTAATCATATTATTTAGGGTTTGAAATTAAATATTTAAATTAAACACTTAATAAACGTTTAAAATTTGAGTACTAAATATACACCAATTAACTTATTTAAGAGAATTGCTATGAGAAAGGGCAGCATAGGAGGAATGATTCGAATACATATCTCACGTGCATAAATCATTTACAGCAAAATCCTAGCTCAAATAATGAGAAATTCTCATATCAACTTACTCCAAATTATAGAAATAATCATTAATAATATGACATATTAACATATTAATTATAATATATATTCTCTAAATTAAATTTATCTATAATATATATTCTCTAAATTAAATTTATCTAATATTTTTTTATAAATCCGTAAAAATCATTTAATTAACAGAGAAGATTAACATAACAATGTATTAATTATTGAATCAATTAATAAATAAAATTATTAATGATAAAATAAGGCTATTTTAATAATTTAAATTTTTTATCTCATTATGTGTCTTATATTATATTTCATATTTTCTATCATGCATTTAAAAAATTAACTATCAAAAAAGTGGCGCATAAAAATAAATAATAAGATAACAAAGATTTGAATTGCTATTTCAGATGTTTTTGTATTTAAATTTAATCTATCAAATTAATATTAAAAAAACAAATAAGTTTTTTTTTTAATTAGATTTCTCTATGCATGACTACAGTTTTGGAATTGCAGATCAATTTTGAAACTATCGATTTTAATTTCAAAATTAAGTAAATCGAAATCGAAATTTTAAAAGGCGATTTCAATTCGGTTTAAGAACCGCTGATTCTAAAATAATTTTGATTTTAATTCAAATTTCGATTCGACACAATTTCAATATGGTTTAGAACATAATTTATTAAAGAAAATGAATATATTAACTTTTAGAAGAAAAAAAAAATTGAATTTGGTCATCAACATCAAATTCCTTATTTTTATAAAGATGATGAGATTAGTGAATTTATCAATTAAACTCCTATCTTTATTTGTATTTATATTTTTACTTGCCATTATAAAATAATTAAGAATAAGAATTAAAATAATTAAGGAGATAATAAAAATAAATTAATTGAGAATTAGAATACAAATTGAGAGATTAAAATTAAGAGATAATTGAGTGTAACTTAAAATTAAAAAAAAATATATAAAATTATTAAATCGAACTTAATCAGCATCTAATTTAACTTATATTTTTGAATAAATTTATATTTTAATAAAAATAAAAATAAATAAATAAGAGTGTATGATGTAATGTATTTGAATGTTTAATTTTAAACATATAAACTTGTTTAGAGAAAAAATTAATATAGAATTAATTTTATTAATAAATATGGTAGCTATATATTAAGTATATGATTTATTTATAATGTTAATTAATTTTAATTAAGTTTAAATTAAATTAATTTTATAATATTATTTTTAATTTTTTTAAAAAAATAATATATGAAAAAATTATTAAAATTATATATAAAAAAAAATGATTAAAATTATTTGAAAAATTTTAATTTTTTTTTTTTTTATTTAGAATCGAATTAAAACTAAGGATTTTGGTTTAGTTTAAAAATTATTAGAATGGAAACCAAATCTTATAATTATGATTTAATTCTGATTTAATACGATTTTAATTTTAATCGATTTTGATTTTGGTTTTGACTGGACTCAATTCCGATTCCAAATTGAACTGTGGTGATGCCTGGATTTCCCACGAAGGAAAGAAGAGGAAAGACAAGAAAAAAAAAATAAAGGGAAGCGTTAACAGTCTCTCTCATCAATCCTCATTATTAATTAACTGCCGACATCCCATTATAAACCCTCACTCACTCAAAATCACACTAGATCACAACTCCATTAATATATAAAAATCCAAATCAAATATCAAATCTCTAATCTCTCTCAATCTGTAACTGAATTAATTCTGTATTGACTCTCATTCTATTCTATAAATAGCTCCTAAGGCATGCTGGCCAATGAATCGAGGACCATCACTCAGGTTCCACAACAGACGACATTTGCCGGCGACGAGGTTACTCCGTTCCAGTACGAGAGTCAATACCTTCTACTGCACCGTCTTTAACATGTTGCCGGAATCCGCCGTTCCTCGTGCCGTACTTGTCTTTGCTGTCTTATCAATTTCTTGTTTGCTTCTTTATGGAGCTATTGATTCCCTTCGTTTCCTTTCATTTCCTTCCACTTCCTCTGTTTCTTTCCCTCACATTTTCCCTTCTCTTCTCGCCGATGATAACAATTCTGTTCCTGTGAGTGTACTCTGATTAACCATTAATTTAGTTTCAGTTTAGCTCATTAATGGCGAAATTTGTTGTTTTTTGTTAATTTGATTCTTGTGAATCGCGGCGCATTTTAGCAAAATATACAATTGGTAGGCGCAAGATAGCAAACTGCCATGGTTTCTCACTCGTTCAGAGGTTTTATTGATTATTGGTATTGTTGTAGGTAAGTGATGAACAAAAGCTTGAGAAAGTAATGAAAGATGCTGCCATGGATGATAAGACTGTTATTTTGACCACTTTAAACGAAGCTTGGGCAGCGCCGAATTCAATTATTGATCTCTTCTTGGCGAGCTTTAGGATAGGGGAGAATACTCGTAAGCTTTTGAATCATTTGGTGATCATTGCATTGGATCACAAGGCTTATACACGCTGTAAGGATGTGCATACTCATTGCTTTGCTCTTGTCACCGAAGGGATTGATTTTCATAAGGAAGCTTACTTTATGACTCCTGCCTATTTGAAAATGATGTGGAGAAGGATTGATTTCTTACGGTCTGTTCTTGAGCTGGGTTATAATTTTGTTTTTACGGTAATCCCTGAATTTTATTTTATCTTTTACATGTTTAGAAGTTCATAATGACATACTCTGACTTGAAATCATGCATTAACTGACTCTGTAATTGTTTAAATTATATTTTGATCTGGATTGATATTGTTTGAATGGAGTTCTGAGATCCGTGAGGTCTGAAATGTATTTGATGTGGTTTTGAAATTATACCTTTTTATGGATAATGAGTGTTTTTATTCACATTCATCAATGTGCCTCTATCCATGAATCTGCCTTATGCATCATCTAATCAAAATATCTTCATTCAAATCCTTTTGTCTAAATGCAGCATGACAATATTGGATAGAGGCATTTATGAACTGCAATTTAACTGAAATCATTAAAAACAAGCTGTTGTATAATTCATTTTTAATGAAAATTGTGAACCTGGGCTATTTGAAAATGGCTTCATATGAGTAGTCAATGCCAGTACACGCGGCAGGTAAGTTGCAAATTTTTTTCAAATCATGGATTGCATGCTTGTGAAGGAAAAGGGTGGTGGATTACCAGCATTGCAGACATTCCACTGTTATATTCTACTATATTGATGTTGATATATCTATAAACTACTAAATGCATCTAATCTTAATTCAGGCAACCTTTTCAAAAAAATTGTTTTTCTGTATATTCAATACCGATTTGGTTCTTCATCCAGGATGCTGATGTCATGTGGTTCAGGGATCCATTTCCACGGTTTTATTCAGATGCAGATTTCCAGATTGCCTGTGACCATTTCACGGGTAGTTCTGTTAATATTGAGAACAAACCCAATGGAGGGTTTAACTTTGTGAAGTCCAATAACCGGTCAATAGAGTTTTACAAGTTCTGGTACTCTTCACGGGAGACTTATCCTGGTTATCATGATCAGGATGTCCTTAATTTTATTAAGTTTGATTCTTTTGTTGAGGATCTTGGCTTGAAGATGAGATTCTTGGACACTGCATATTTTGGTGGACTTTGTGAACCCAGCAAAGATTTAAGTTTGGTTTGTACAATGCATGCAAATTGCTGTTATGGTTTGGACAGCAAGCTTATTGATCTTAGAATTATGCTTCAAGACTGGAAACATTTTTTGTCTTTGCCACCAAGTATGAAAAGATCATTGATTGTGTCATGGAGTGTCCCACTGAACTGCAGGTGAGATTGAAATTTTTATCTTGCTGGTCTGAATTTAAGTAATTTTGTGTGCACGACCAATTTCACTTGTAAGTTACTGATATTTTTATCTTCCCCTAAATGGATTTTGTTTTCTGTTAATTGCATTTCAGTCTTCATTCCCTCCATCGTTATGTTTCTCCAGAAAATAATGTTCAACATGGATTGCAAGAATGAATGAAATTGAAATGAGACGGATGAACTTTTGACCGTCCCAAGCAAAATGAGAAGGTAATTTACTGGGCTTTGAAGCATATAAGTGGTGTCTTTCATTTCTGTTTCTATGCATGCATGCATGAACATATTGATTCTTTGATAAGAATTAAATTTGATGGAAATGCCAGAAGTATGTTCCCTTGAGGCATACAAGAGGCAAATGAACTAATTGAAATATCTCCCCAGAATTTTCATATTTGAGATTGCCAACATAATGTTTTGACTCCCTTGGAGGCAATGAAATTCATGTCAAACCAGTCCCTTGGAGGCAATGAAATTAATGTAAAACCAAACATGTCTTGAACCAGGAGAGATGGCCATAGCCTCCATCCTCACAGTCCACAGAACATCAATGTCCCACTGGCATCCATAATAATGATCTTTGTAGTGGGTCTTCTAATGCCATCCATAGTCTTCATATCAAGTGTTGTGTCTTCTAATGCCATGGATCAGTCAGTATACTGCTTTAGTAATGATCTTTGTAGTGAGTCTGTGTATCATCAGATAATAGATTTTGGTAGATAACAATTACATGAATTTTATGAAAATCAATAATGTTTTTGATGGTGCTTTAGCCTTTAAACTAATAGATGTTTTTTTGTTGCATTTACAGATTTTTGCATTGAAGAAGCTTCAAGCTAATTGTCTAATTTAGGTTAAGCTGTCAAACTGAATGGTGAAAGAAAAGATTTTGGAAGGAAAAAATTTCTTACCTTCTCATTTACTTTTAGTCTTAAACAAGCCAATCTAGATGGTAAGCCTACACATGTACAGAATATTTGCATCAATCATTGTGGAATATGTTGGTGGAGTCTTCTTAATTATATAGCACTAATGATGGCTATAAGTTAGGCTGTCATTCCTTCATTCTTGTTAATGACTTCAGAATATTGTTAGTCCACATCTTTGCCAAAGCCATGCAACTGGTGTGCTTTAATTTTTATGCATATGCAGTGTGAAATAGCAATAATTTTTTCATTCTATCTCCTGTATTCTAAGGCTGTCATGTTCAGCTAATTAGTTTCTTGTTTTATTTTGATGTTTCGTGATCCTAAATTTGGATTCTGTATAGTATTAAGTTCTTGGGCCGCAGAGATGGGATCAATCATGAACTTAGCAATTAGTGGGTGACTATTGAGAGTGTGAGACTTGCATTAGAGGTCTTGTGTTTGCATTTCCCTGGGGTCTACTCGTTTCTTTTCTCTGTTCTTTCGGGAAAAAGAAAAGGATTCAATGTTTATGCTCTAAGTTTAAAGAAGATAAAAGAAAAAAAAGTTGAGTTCCAAGTCAAATCAACTAGTTCAATTTAGCTTGACTGTCTGTTAACTGAATTGAGGTAAATACCATAATACATTTATTTTAGAAATTATAAATTTAATAAAATTTAGAATAGTTATTTTAAAAGTATCATATATACATCTAATACTATTTGCAGGTTTTAATATTTTTAATGACAATAAGTATATATTATCAAATTTTAAAAGTCAGCAAGTCACTAATAATCGAGCTCGAACCAGTTAACATAAATTTAAATTAGATGTAGTAATCAAGCCATTGGAGTCTGGCTTGATTTGTTTGTAACCCTAATAGCAGCTAAGGTTCAACTCTGTCCTTTGACTAAAAAGCTTGAAAATTCCTTGCAAGGATATCTTAGGTCGAAGTAAGTAAGAATTTTTTTTTTGGAACTATTAAGTAGACAGGATTATAGGTTTTTTAATCTCACAAGAATTTGAGTATATTTTCATTTCATGTGTAATTACACATGGATTTATTTTAATATGTACGAGGAATATGTTCTCTTTTTACTTAATGATTTTTTAATATTTTTATCTTGATAATTGTCAAAAAAAAAAAAAATTATGTATTTTTAATATATTGAAATAAATTTGATTAAAAAAAAAAAACATTGAGCTTGAGCTTGGATTGGAGTAAAGTAAAAATATATATATATATAAATAAGAAAAATGAAAAGTGGCGGAGAACCTTAGCAAAGTGAGTTCTAGTGTTTGGCACCATATATCTTGGACTTGCATGAAAGATTTTCAACAAGTATTTTGGTACAAAATCTTTGTTTCATAACAATAAAAGAGAGTTAAATATATAAATTGTTTAAAATTCTTTGTTATTCACCAAAATGGTTTATTTTGGAACTTCTTGAAATTTTGAAATTTTTTCATTTTAATAAAAGAGATTTTGTAAATTTATTTTTTATTGTAAAAATATCTTTTAATTTCATAAATTTAATTTTTATTTAAATTCTCTCCTCAAACATGACTTTAAGTTTTCCAAAAGTTTTTTTCTTTTAATTAAGAGAAAAAAAATATGTAATGTTACAACCTCCACTAATATATATATTCATTGCTATCGTGATAATATCAAATATGACACGATAATACGATATTAATTTAATATGAAATTAAATTATATTGTATTATGGGTTGATTCGTTAATTTAAAAATAACACATTCATATATCATATTGTGTTAATACATTTAATCCAATATATTTATAAATTATATATATATATATATATATATATATATATATATATATATATAATTTATAATATATATATATATATATATATTACTTTTAATTTTCTTTATAAATTTATATTTAATTATATTTTATGTAAAATATAAATTAATAAACTTCATAATTTTTAAATATTAAAATAAAAAATTAATTAATTTAAAATTTCAAACGTATTATTCGTGTCATATCATGTTATTTATTGTGTTCGTACTTAAGTTTTTTAGTACAATTTTAATATTCACTATTTTGTTTAAAAGGATTTAGGAAATTTTAGAATGGATAACTATTCGGTAGCGGTATTATTAAAATTTTTAGAAATTCTTATAATGAAATTAAAAAAGAAAAAATATAATTAAATGATTAGGTAACGTAAAAAAATTAATTTGGAATTAAAATAATTCAAATTAACTAATGAATTAGTGAAACAATGAAGTAAATTTAGGTGAGATATCTGATTTGCGTACCTCGTAGTCTTTTATTTTTAATAAATTCTATAGGACTTCGATTTCAAAAATTTTTTTTTCCACATCACCATAAGACATTAAGAAGTAAATTAAAAATATTTTCAAGTAAAAATGGATTTAAGAAGGTGTCTAAAAATCAAATGGAAGATAAGTAAAAAATATAAACTTAGAAAAAATTACAAGTTTGTAATAATTAGCAAGTTCAAACTTAATTAAGCCTAATTAATTAAAAATTAGCATCCAAAGTCAATATTTTGACTCAAAGAGAGCCTACCATTTGGAGAGTTTTAGATAAAAATATATATATATTTTTATTTTATAAATTCAAATTATGCAACTTGATAATTTATTCACCATAAAAATTATTAAATGAAAAAATGAAGGGAATTATTATACAAGCAAGGTGACATCATAAATTAATAAATATTTATACTTAAAAATAATTATTAAAATTATTATTGGTCATAAAATTAATTAAAATTATATAAAAAGAAAAGAAAAAAAATTATGATAAGCTTCCTCGTCTTGGTCGGCCCCCTCCTTCTCCCTTTCTTTCTTTTCCCTTCCTCTTTCTCTCCAAATTTATTTAGATTAAATTTAGAAAAAGTCATTCTCATCATTTGATAAACTTGTTTTGGTGATTGAAGTTGTAGGAGTGAAGAAATATAAGTAGAATTGAAAAAGTTCTTCAAGTTTCCTCTAAGGTAAAAAAAAAAAATTTAAAATTTACTCAAATAATTATTTGTTTAATTTTAATTAATTAAATAGAGTATGAATTAGAGTTATATGATATGAAACTAGTAGATTAATTAATGAAAATTTGTAGATTAATTTAATGAAAAAATTATGAAACATAAAATGTTAGGTTAGAATAAAGAAATTAAACCTGAAAAGTATAAAATAAAATGTTGTGTCTTAATTTTCATAGAATTAGGGGCAAAATTTGATAAAATAGAAAACATGAAAGTTGTAAATATATATGTCTAGATTATATGTTTAAAAGGAAGTTTTATCAAGTTCATAACGTATTTAGAAATATAAGTCACTAAATTAGACTGACTCAGGTTTGGGTTTCCATTAAGAAACTTTACTGAGTTCTATAATTTTGAAAAACTCAAACCATTAAAAATGTTCCCTTATGTCTTAGCTAAATTTATATGAAAATAGAACAACATTTAGATACTTACACACTAAGTTGCAAATAAAACCAATGTTTTCAAAACTAGACCGGTTAAAAAACCGGTAAAAACAGAGGGTCAGAGGTTCGACCGGTTAAAAATAACCAATACACATATATATGTGCATATAATTTGACATTTATTATATATATGATGAAAATAAATATAATATAATTATAGCTAAATTAAGAATTTATATAATGTTATATTTCTTATAGTGTCAATCTAATCACATTAAGTCAAAAGTTATATATATAGTAAGTTATGAACATTCATTTGATCAAACATCTACTCACGCAATATAGTAACATATAATAGGATTATGATTTTGGCGTCATGTAAAATTGAAATGAAATAATTGAAATTCTCTTAATTTCTTTTAACTCAAAATGACGTCGTTTTTACTTGACAAAAATGACATTGTTTTGATAAAAAATAATTTTTTTTTTTTAAAAACTGACCCACCCAAATAAAAAAAATCAATCCGATTCAGTCGATTCATCGATTTTTCAGAGATGGATAAATAGAGACTGACTGGACTAGTCTTTAATTCGATTCCTAATTTTCTAGTTCAACCTGTTGGTTTGGTCCGATTTTGATAAGCATGAATAAAACAATAGTGACTGCCCGAATGGAATTTACAGAACATAATATAGGATGCAGGACAAGCTTATAAATTTCACTATAAATTGAGTAGTACTTAGAAAAATATGATTTTTGGATATGTTATAACATCATATGTCTAGTTTAATTAGAAAAAATAATTGGGACAATTGGATATCTGTAACCAGAGAAATGAATAAATCAAGTGGGGCTGCCAGGGTACATTATATAATAAAATTAAGAGTTTAATTTGATACTTTCAAGTTGATTAAGTATTAAACCCATGATAATTAATTTTGTAGCTAACAAGAGAAAGGACAAAAAGGAAGAAAACCTTGGATAATCCTTTTTGTTTAGACTAAGAGAAGAAATAAAGACTTTTTTGGAATTTTGATTTAAATATGAGTATATATATATTATTTTGTTTGAATTGTGCCCAAATAATTTAATTAAAATTTCAAGTTTTGAATTTTTGATTGACCAAACCTATATTGTGAATTTATTTCTTTTTATTATTTCTAAATATCTATTAATTTAGAAATTGCTAACTCATTGAAATATCTTGTATATTTAATTGTGTATAATTTATTCTTTATAATTGATTTTAACATTATTATTCTTGACTTTTAATTGTTATCTTAAAATCACCTTGAATTGCATAATTGAGAAAATTATAGCCATTGAAATATAAATCCCAACTTATAACCGAACTTTCCTTTACAAGTATTAACTTGTTATGTTACCTTAATTGATTAACCATTTTTATTACATATTACTTCTTGATATTTAAATTTATTGACATTGTTATTTGAATCCCTACTAATTATCAATGACAAAACCACTCACCTGGTGGAGTAGACGTATATATACATCGGGTATTGTGTATAATATTTTACACTAACCCTAACTAGGAGGGGAAAAGGTCCTAGCCATGTGGTATGATCAATCGTATGACTGTACTGATTGGCATGCTATCAATTTGTAATTTTTGCTCATTTATTACTGAATTTTGCTTATCTATCATTGCTCTGACCTGAACCTTTGTATACTGAATCTTATCTAATCATTTGCGATACTGTTTTGTATACTGATTATTTAATTTATATCTTACAATGTATCTTTTGACCTGTTATTTTTAGATAATTTATTTCATTTATGTCACATCTCACGTTTGGAACGCGACGGTCATAGGGCACGGGTAGACATAAGGTTACCGGAAATCCGTAGAATCCATTAAACTTGACAATTA
Source organism: Aleurites moluccanus (assembly GCA_948193065.1). Classification (NCBI taxonomy): domain Eukaryota; kingdom Viridiplantae; phylum Streptophyta; class Magnoliopsida; order Malpighiales; family Euphorbiaceae; genus Aleurites; species Aleurites moluccanus. The sequence continues at coordinate 49,759 of CANXYC010086446.1, read as the reverse complement.
TTTATACTTGAAACCATTCATTTATTTTTATACTCTACTTGATAAATATTACCCTTACATAAATTTTACCAAAGTTTCCCCTATATTTTCAATTTAATCCAATGATATATTTAATACATTATACAACCTGCATAGAAATTACACTCCTAATTTTTCACCATTCTTTTAACCTTAACTTCACAATTCATTAAAACATTTATAGCACTTCTATAATTTTTTACTTCATTAACTTATTCACATTATTTGCATTTCATTTCAATTGTATTTTTCATTAAATAAAACATTCATATACTCACACAATTACCTACGCAACAGTACCATGAAACTCTAAAGGTATATAAATATGATTTCTCAAAACAAATAATTACATTAGAGTTTTTGATATCCCAAGCAGAAGAAATGGATGACTTGGGAGACAACCACCATTGTAACCTTGTTCCTGAAAAATAATAAATAAATACGATGTGAGTATAATAATATTCAGCGAGTAGTGCACATATTATCTTATTTGTGAGGTTAAATAAGAGAATTGCTCATAAGGAAGATAATGATAACATGCATATATATAAAGTATACAATAACAATAAGGTCATTCAACATGTATGTTTGGTTATTAATATCTTCACATTGGCATTAAAGATACATATCGTATCATATTATCATAAAAATGACAGAATCATTATTGATCATTTAAGTAGAGGCAACAATCTGGTAGCATGCTATTTACTCATACGGTTGATCAGACTGCATTGCTAGGACCTTAATCCCCTTTTAGCTAGGACCATTAAATCACAGTGCACAATGTCATTAAAACTTCTGTCATTTCATCAATGCCATACATATAGTGCATAATCATTAGGTATAAAAAATAACTTAAGCACTTCCAAGAGTTCAATACATGAAGCATTAAGCCAATCATGCAAATTCATTTAAAATGAATTATTTGGGATTATAAAAGGCATAAAATTAATCACGGATTATATAATTGGTATTTTTGGCCAATAATGAAATTTCATGGCAATTTCAATAATTTAATTTGAAAACAATGCCAAGTAAAGTAGCATGTATATTACTCACCTTACTTGGCACTTTACACTAATACACTTTTCACTCCTTTTTTCCTTAATCCAATGCTTATGTCATTTATTCACTCTTGACTCTACATATTCATTTAACTCTAATTTAGATACTATTGAATATAAAATTACATTAATTATACTTATATTTAAGAAATTCCTAAATTTCCCAAATTACTAAGGTTTTTCCGTGTAACATTTCATACTCGCAGCCTATGCTCCTTAATCTATATCTCTTCCTATACTTATCCAAATACTTCAATTCTTATTCCTACTTAAACTAGACATATTAAGTGTCAATATATTTAAAAATCACATTAATCTCACTACTACAAGATTTATGGTGTCAATTTAAACTTAATCTTATAGCCAACCCTGCTACCCTGCATTATGCCTGCAATCCTATTCTGGTAGTCTGTACTGTTTTATCCCATAACTCAAAATATACTTATCCAATTACTACAATTATTTTTGCTATTGAAAATAGACATATAATATTATAACATATCCAAATTTTAGAATATTTGGATCACAGTACAATTATTAATGAATTTTCAAATTTAAATTATTGCTCTAAAATCTCTATCCAAATAGACCATGTTTCCATGTCTATAATTAATTTTGTGCTCATCCAATTATAAAACCATTTTACAATAACTTAGATAACATATAAATAAACATATTTCATGTTTAACACTTTCTCTAATTCATAATTTAAGGTCCTCATAATAATAGAACTCAGTAGCCTATGTTATGTTCAATAGTCAATCTGGGCAGATTATACTCATGACCTAATATCTCATAAACCAAAAATCCAATTGAAAAAATATTTTACATTATTATAGATAAGACATAAATGAATACTTTTTATGTTGAACATTTCTTCTAATTCTGTCTCTATCATTATTTACAATAAAAACACAGTAACCTTTTTCAGAAAACCTAATTCCAGGTTAGTCACAGTTTTTACTCAATAACTCTTTTTTAACTTCGAATTTTACAAATTTCTTTTACAGAAATCTAATTAACATATTTATTTACAACTTTAATATTTTAACCATCCTCAAATTCAGTCATTAAAATTTCAAATTACTGTCTACAAGTTACTGCTTCAACACAAATTCAAAATCCCTTTTAAACCCTAGTCCTTTCTTTACACTTTTAGCTTAATTACCTCAATTATTTACTAAATCATGCTATAAAACTTTTAAATATAATTAAAAAGGGTAAGTTTAGAATCATTACCTTGCACTTGGATAATTCTCTTCCTTCTCTTTTTCTTTTCCACAACAGTTTGACATAATTTTCTTCAACTTCCCTTCTTCACTCTTCTTTTTCTCATCAATTTCTTATTTAGTTTTGGTTGATTTCTATAATTGGGTTGGAAGAATATTTTTTATCTATTTTTCTAGTGTGTTTCGGCTCCCTCCTTTCTCAATCACAAATTTACTCTTTCTTTTATATACCAAAGGTAACATAGAAAGAAATGGAGAAAAGAAAATAGAGTTTTCTAGAATATGTACACTTGTAATTTTCCTATGGAATATTATTAAAAGTCAACAATTATCCTTTCATTTTTAATGGTTTGGCCAGTCATCCTTTAGAATTCTCCAGAATTTTTTGATAATAAAAAGGATATTTTATTAGTGGATCTCATAACTTTTGGTAATTGTATTTTTTGCCCATAATTTTTCTTAATTATAATTGCTACCACAATTCTTTTTAATTCTTTTCAATTAAGTCCTTAAATTATTGACATTCAAGTCCTATGAAACCTTATATTATCCTTAGTACCTCAATTCAACCTCTGTAGCTACAAAATTTTTATACTGAATCCGTTTCGGCAAAATTTCGAAAATTGACAATTTACGTCTCTTAATTCTTCTCTTACTTTGTATCCATTTTCACCCACCTTAAATATAATATATACTTCAATTTATTTTTAATTAATTCATAATCCATCAAAATTAAATAAGGTAAAAGAAATTTGCATAAATTACTGTCGACAATTAATTAAAAATCGTAGACCTATAAATTTTTTCAAAAGTCGGATTTTTCTTATAATTTTCGTATCTTTACTATCCATTTGTCTCTCTAACTTCATATTGAATTTCAAATTATTTTCCTCAATATTTTAGAATCTTAATTCTAAATATCCTCAATTAATTTCTGTAATTTTTTTTAAATATTTAAAAATTCTTTACCGATAATTATATCGGTTATCATCTTTAAAATTTTTTTATAACAATTATTCTTAAATTTCCTCTGTGTTTCTCAATAGCTATTTTTTTAGCCTATTTATTTTTTAATTAACATCATTTTATCATAATGACTCGCTACGTTTTTATTGTTTATTGTACTTCAGTATGGAGTGTTACAATTTATTACTCTTACTTATAATAATAATATTTTTAACATACCTATCCATTGTTTACTCCAATTGCTATAATGAATTCTATTTTATTTCCTTTCCTATACTTTAGGACCCTTACATACTAGAAGTGAGGATGTGATAATAATAGACTAAATATATCGTGTTTGAATTGATCTTATCGAATCATGAATATATGTCAAAACAATTCAAATAGACCTAGTAGCATGAATTACCACTCCTATTTTACTTAAACATTGAATATTTTATGAATGAGATTTTGGTTTAATATTGGCTGAAGGATATCAACTTTTAACTAAGCCATTTTAATAAAATAGAAATTTTCAATTAAAGCATAAAGAGCATCTCCAATGAGTGTCATAGAGAGAGTGTGATAACTTATCATTACACTCTCATCATTATAAAACTGTAATAATAAAAATATAATAATATCTAATGTAATACTCATTATATTGTGGAATATAAATAAAAAATTAAAAAAATAGAAAAGCTGAATTGTATGAATCAATTATGACGTTGAAAAATTGAAAAAAAAAATATTTGGACTATTTATTATATTTTTTAAAATATAATTTAATATAAGGAAAAATATGATAGAAGAAGGTGTAATGAACTGATAATGTGATATGGACTGTAATGAATTGATGGACTAATAATATGACATTTATTATAATAAATTAATGACGTAACATGAGTTTCTACACACTATAAATATAAATATATGTGAATGTTCTAAGTGAAAGTTAAATTAAAAAAAAAAAAACCTCGCTACCCAATAAATCACAACAAATAATGGCACTTTTTTTTCAAAAGAAAAGAATTATAATTTAATGGATAAAGATATAAATAAGCCTTTCTAAGTATTTTATTTTGCTTATTTAAACCCTTTTATAACCCTTTTACTTTTTTATGGTACAATTAAACCCATTTTCTTTTAATTTGACTTAAGGATGGCAATAAGATGGGAAATTTTCATTTTTCTTAGAGATTTGTCCCGAACGGGGTAGAGATTTCCCAATTTGTCTCTTCATGAGGACGGAGATGGAGAATATTTTTTTCCCATTAGGGGAACAGGGAGTGTATTCTCCATCCCATGGGGATTTCCATCCCCGTTCTCATGGGAATCCGTTATTATACTTATTTAATTATTATATTTATTTAATTATTTCTTTTATAAAATTATATTAATTAATATATATATATATATATATATATATATATATATATATATATAAGGAATAATTTGTTCAAGAAATAATTCTTATGAGGTTGTTGGAGTTTATTGAAAGCAAATATTAAATTAAATTTGTTCAAGTACTCACATTTTAATGTATACTGAATTTTTAATATTTTATTAAAAAATATTACTGAATATTTTTAATGTATTAAAATATTTATATTTTAATTATATTTGGTTGATATTTTGTGTGTTTGAATTTATTAATATTTTTTAAATAAATTTTTTCATATTTTTAGTTATTATTTATGAATTTTATAAATATAAACAAATTTAGTAATACAAAATTTAAGCGAGAAATGGAGATCCTCACGGAGATGGGGGATGATGACTAAATTATCTTCGTATATAAAACGGAAACGGAGATGGTGATTCCTCGCTAAAGCGGGGGTAGAAATGAGGATGGTTCCCCCGCCTATGAGCTCAGTTATTCAAGAGGCAGAGTTTCGTTCCCATTAGAGAAAAAGAGACAAAAAAAATTACAATTTTAGAAGGTGTTTGGATAAGAAGCTAAACGTTATAAGCTGCGTTTTAAGAGAAAGTTAAGGAGTTTTGTGGTTTTTGGAGTGTTTGGGTAAAAAAAAAAAATTAGATTATTTTTAATATTTAACGCAAATTTTAAAAGCTGGAAGAAAAAATTTTATGATTAATATTCATTTTTAACAAAATTAATTATTTTAATAAAACATTAGTTTTTATCCAAACACCCCCTTAAACACCAAGAACAAAAAACAGAGCAATAACCAAATGCTAATCAAAATTCCATCATAAACACAAATGATTTGAAGATGGAAAAATTAACACGTTCATAAAAAATAAAACCTAATGTAAAAAATCCCCAACACCAAGCTGCTGCACTCCACAAGGTATTATCAAACAAATTTAATTTTAGAGACCATTTGAGAAAGTCGGAGAATGATGCTTTGCTTCTTTTTTATAACATATAACAGAAATTGAAGCAGCGAATGAGAAAAGAGGATTCTTTCGTGAAGAAATCTCAACTTTTTAGATCTTTCGTTAAACAAATATTTATTGTTTTTCTTTGTAGACAACAAAACATAAACCTACACTAAAACGATGCCTCTACGGATAGTTCAAGAAGAGGAGCGTACTTGCTGCTTGAAGAAGGTGAGTATGAGCTAAAAAAAAATTCAGAGACTTGAATTCATTCACTTGTGGGATTGAAAATCCACTTCAATACCAATAATTCTACCCACAACAACCTCATTAACAACAGTAATAAAAGCACATCAGTATCACCATCACCTTCTTCTTCTTCTTCAAAATTGCCAGATCTCACAAGAAACAATTTCAATCCAACAACAAAGTCATTTATGCAGATTGTAACTAAGAAAAAAAAAGAAACAAATGAAGACTTGAGTTGTTCTTACCAATTAAAAATGATAAAGAGAGAAAATCCAGAATCTAGAATTAGCAATAAAGCCAAAAAATTATAAATATAAAATGGAAAAGAAACTCTTTTTACGAGGAAGCAAATGGTAAGGTAAACCAAGCCCTTGACTTTAATTACTAACATAAACCCATCAACAAGAGAAGATTATTATGAAGATGTGATGATGATGTTTGAATTTGACACGCAAACACCCAAAAAAAAAAAATTATATAAAAAATTAAATTAGGTGGAGCCATCAAGAAACCAAAGCAAGAAAAGAAAAGAAAAGAAAGTAAAGATTTAATTGTAAATACCCAAAATGGAATTGAATTGGAAAATTTGGTGGAGAAGAATTTATGTTGAATAAAGAAAATGGAAAAACACAACAAGAACAGTTAGAAATGGAGAAAGCTTCATTTTTTTTAATTTATTTTTTATTTTTTAAAATCTACTCTTAAAGGGAGAGTTAAGTCTCCGTTGTAAAATGGGGCAAGTTGAGCCAAATTAAAAGAAAGCGGTTTAATTGTACCATAAAAACAGTAAAAGGATTTAAATAAGTAAAATGAAATATTTTGAAAGGCTTATTTATGCCTTTATCTTAATTTAATTACATAAAATATATAATTTTTGAAAATATAATTAAAAAAAAAAAAGAGAGCAAACTATTATTATCAGGAATTATCAACGTCGTTTCTTTTCATTTATTTTATAGTTGTAAAGCAAAAGCAAAGCAATGCCCTCTCTGAACTTCGATTGCTGAAAATCGGAAATCAGGAGATTACAGTTTTGATTTAATTGAATTGTGGGTATTACGTATATTGCTTGTGAAGATCCAAGAAGCGAACGAATTTTAATTTTAAAGAAATACAGTAAATTACTGCAATAACTATGGAAAATATCTACGGTGGAGGACAAGCTTCTTCTTCTCCTTCCTCATTATCAGGGTCAACGTCCTCCTCAGTATCAGACATTTTGCGGGGATGGAAAGAGTATGTATCTATAAGACAAAGTTTTAACATTTCTTAAATCTTTGTTTTTCTTTATCAGATCGTGATGTTAGTTAATTGACTACCTTCAGTTTGTTGTAATGTCTAATTGAAATTCCCTATCACTACCCACATGGGTAATTTTGGTTTTTTTGTAGGATTCAATATTCGCTTAAGCAGAGATTGATCACTGAGGATGATTTCGCATGGAAGCTACCCACAACATCCACTGGTGAAGAAGATGATCAAGTGGTTTTGAGGTATATTGGTGGGGTTGATGTCAGCTGCTTGAAGGAAGACCAATCTACTGCTTGTGGGACACTTGTTGTTTTGGATTTTCGTACTAGCAAAGTTGTGTATCACGATTCTGCTCACGTCAAGCTTGATGTTCCTTATATTGCTGGCTTCCTTGCCTTCCGAGAGGTTCCCAATTTCTATTTCTTCTTTCTCTTTTTACTTTTATCGACACCCTTTACTCCACATTGTGGATATGCATAATTCTCTCAGTTTCTGGTTTTATGCAATTTTTTTCTGATGTAAATTATCTCAAAGTGTATGATGCATTCTGATCTTCTTCCCTATTTCAGGCCCCAGTACTTCTACAGCTTCTTGAAAAGATGAAAAACAATAATAATCCCTATTTTCCACAGGTGACTCTTTTAGTTAATGCATTGATATTTCCCCTCCCATGCTACTTGCTTTTTTTTTTTTTTTAATCACCATGCCATTTACTGGAGAATCCGAAGCTTTTGTCTGACATGATGTGGCTCTGTTTATGTGGTTCAACAGTTAATAATGGTCGATGGTAATGGGATACTTCATCCTCGAGGCAAGTCTCTTTTCTGTTATTCTTCATGAAATATTTTATTTCTTATTAAGCATCGCATATAAAATCTCTAAAGCGATTATTTCACATTCTCTTTATATTCTGTTCTTTGGGAGAAGAATCTAGGTGTCAAACTCATGACTTCACCAGCACTTATATGCAAGTTTGTGTATTTATTTCTGTATGTGTTTATATATGTTACCTGCATAAAAAAAAAAAAATTTCTAGATTTCCACCATTTCTCTAAACTTACATAATTGAAAGTTCTTACCCATATTTTTTGTCTGTTGGAGAGTATCTATAAACCATATGATAAAACTTTGTTTTGTAGGCTTTGGCTTAGCTTGTCATCTAGGCGTTTTAGCTAATCTTCCCACCATTGGGATTGGAAAGAAAGTGAGTTCTGATTATAATAATCACTTTCTCCTAGTAAAAAAATTCAAGTTCTTTAGTTTCGTCCTTCTTACTGTTTTGGTTGATGCTAATTGTGAATAATTTCCTATTAAACTTTCTGTTGCGTTCTCTGTTGATATGGGGCGGAAAAAAAACTTCAAATGCCGCTTCTCTGTCTCAAAAATGCTTCCGTGAATTTGATTTTCATTTTTAAGGCTTAATTATGACAAATTTCCAATTTCAATATCTTTTAGCTGCATTGTGTGGACGGCCTTACTGAATATGGAGTGAGAAAATGTCTTCAAGACAAGGAAAAAATTGGTGAAACTCTTGTTACTTTGACAGGACGATCTGGTCGCATACATGGAGCAGTAAGATATTTAGCATATGTTTTTCTTCTTTTTTAAGAAATAATTCTAAGTCTCTGGATACATCATTAATGCTCGAGAGTGAGAGTTTTACTATTGAAATATGTTTTGCTTTGTTTTATTTTATTTTTCACCTTTTCCTCCCTTTCTCCTTTTCCAATTAATATGGGATCCCTTATTGGACTGTCATGTCATTTTTTGGAGAAAGTAAAAGCTTGCTAGATCAATACTTCAGCCCTTAAAATATGAATTTTTTTGTTGGCTTGACCATTAATTTGTAGTTCCTTCATTTACTTCTTGTCTCAGTGCACTACATGGCAATTATGATGTTGTTAACTTGTCATAGCACTGGAGCATTCAAGTACTTATCTGATAAGTTTCTTTTTAATTGGTTGTGAATTCTAGTTGCTTTTGGGGCACATTATTACGTTTAAAAATGTGCACCTCAGCATCAAGCTTGGCTTTGGGTGATTTAAAATTATTTTATCCTACTTATCTGATAAGTTTCTTTTTAGTTGGTTATGAATTCTAGTTGCTTTTGGGGCACATTATTACGTTTAAAAATGTGCACCTCAGCATCAAGCTTGGCTTTGGGTGCTTTAAAATTATTTTATCCTATGGAATTGTTTCTACCTGGTTCCTACTAGATCTTAAGTGCTGGCCTGGCTTTTTGTTGAGCTTCTGTAATTGCCACAAATATATTCTATATCTTTTAATAGAGTTGACAGATGTTAATTAGGAGGCATCTGGTTTTGTACTTACGCTTATCTTCTTCAGAAGTTTATTTCATAACAATGTGCTTCAAATCAACCTTTTTATTTTTATAATTTGGTTTCTTTAACAGGCAATGAGGTCAACTGAGGGCTCAGTGAAACCTATATTTATATCAATCGGCCACCGTGTATCACTTGATACTGCCATTGAAATTGTTAAAATGTCTTGCGAGTTTCGTGTGCCAGAGCCTATCCGGCAGGTGAAGCTTGAAAGCTTTCAAAATCAAGTTATTTATTTTTATGCTTTACGTAGAATTAATGCTTTTGGAATGTATATCAAAAGATGGTGGACAGTCTGCATTCATCATCTTTGCCTGTCTCCTGCCTGTGGGGTTGTTTTGGTCATGTTACTTAATTGACTAGATAAATAAATATACAAATGTTTCTGTTAAAGTACTGATAGAACTGCTGTTGATATTTATTATTTTTTTCTTTTTTGAGAATGACTCTTGATATTTAACTTGTCTAGCTTATCATGGTAGTTTTTGGTTCACATATCAAGTGCACACATATGATAGCTGTTAATTGAAAGCTCTTACATCCCCAGTTCAGAAATCTTTACATTTGTTTCTGGTTTAGTGACTTGAATGGCATGCACTCTTTGTTGTGGAAGCTGTACATAATGGCTAAAAGGTAGGAAATCCTCTTCACTAGTAGTTGACTATTTAGAAGATTCCAAACATTACTATTGATAAGTAGGAAGTCCCCTTCATTTATGGTTGATTGTTTTGATGATTTTGAACATAATATTTGGAATCTTTTCTTGCAAGAATCTTATGCTCTATGTCCAAAAGTTCACAATGTGTTGACCTCAGTTGTCAATGGAGGTTGAACAAGTTCTTATTTTAAAAAGATCCTTATCTTAATTAATGGGTCTATTTTTATTAATTGGAAGGTGGGATATAGGTTGATAGAAATGTTTGCGATACTGCTTTTTTCATGTAGCTACTCATTTGCAAACTTGAACTGCCACTTGCTTCTCATGTTGGGGAACTCTGATGGTCCCTGTATTTCCTATTTTTGTTTTAAATACAGGCTGATAAAATATCAAGGGGTTATGTCCAGAATCCTCAACAAATATTGAAAAAACTTAATTCCTTGAATCTGGTACAATTTGATTATTTTTATTGTCTTTTTATTTATTTTAAATTCAAGCTCTTGACAGCCATTAGAGCTTAATAATAATGATAATCGATGAAATATATTGTTAAGTGAGAAGAAAATGGAACATCAACAATTTGGACAGGATATTCCTGTCTAGGGAGGTGAAAGAAATGATCAGATCTCTTTAGGGACAACTGGCACTCTAGATCTTCATGTGGTCTTATAGATATGTGGTCTTGTAGATCCTGCTCAATGATGGAACCGCAATTAGTTTGGCACTGAAATATTTTGCCAATTGAGATTTTTATGTACAGTCCATATGTACATCACCACACTTCCTCTAGAATTGTTGCAAATGTTGAAGTCAAGGCCAAAATTGAAGAAGTTGGAAAAGTGCTGGGTCCTTTTTTTTTTTTTTTTTAACATTTTCCCTCATTAGAAACATTATTCTGGATCAAATTAATTAAAGGGAAAGGCCATCAAATTTCCTTTATATGATGTGGTGAAGTAGATAGTGATCCTGGTCCTCCTATGGTTGACTTGAATGTAACTAATATTAACACAAATTATTTATTCTTTGTGCAGGAACCAAGTGTCTCTTGGAAAACTCTTGCTGGCAATCATCATTTCAGTGACTTGGTAGGCTCTGTGTCATGAGGTTTCCTGTTTACTTTGATGAAAGACTAAGAGCTTTGTATATGTCACTTATTGGGCACAAAACTGTCTGGTGACAGATATTCAGGAAGTCCTCATCAAGCAAGTTTCTCATGGAAATTTTGCTCTTATTCTGTAGCTGGTTTTTGCTTTGAGGCTTGAGGATTTCCTGATTTCTAAGGGAAAAAGACTGCACAAATTCTTGAGAAGCTGATCAAAGCTTAGCTCAGCTCATTGGTCACTTCATCCGACCATGTTTTGAGGCTTGAGCAGTTGATCATGAATTGGAAGCAGGTTTCCTGTGGCACTTTATTTGAGCACTTGCATGGCTTATACCTGATATATAGGCTTTGCATCACCTGCCAGTCCATGTGCTTGCTTCTGCCAGTCCTTTGTTTGTTTACCAACCAAGTGCTGTGTGGATGTAAAAATAACGTCCTTCTGAGCTAAAATGTTGATGCGTGAGTCATTGACCTATAGAAAGGAGGAACCATAATTTTTCTGAGTCTATTAATAAGTTTTTTCCTTTTTAATACTGGAATTTATATAAATTATAGCAAATTTATTTAATTACTAATTTTTGTGTTTTGGCAGAGAGAGAACACTAGCGAAGGGCAAAATGGCTTAGCTGAAACAGGCAGAGGAGCATTACAAGGAAGAAGAAGAGGTAGAGGCCAAGGGGAAGGAGGTAGATGGCAAGATAAAAGACAAGTTGAAAAAGGAGGGGAAGGACAGAGAAAGCAAGAGAGAGGACATGTCCAGGGAAGAGGGAGAGCAAAGTCTAATGGTAGAGGGTATGATAGAGGTAGAGGCAGAGGGATTGTGCAAGGTAGAGGAAGAGGGTGGGTAAGAATACTTTTGCCTTGTTCAAAAGAAATGAAAAAACAAAGCGTTAATTTGATTCTTTCAATTTTCACTTGTGGCATATGGATTTTTGAAAATACCTTTGGGCTTTGGCATTGATTTATACTGCAGTCCAAGAGGGGAAACAGTTGTGAGTATGCCTGGGTACCAAAGGAGTTGCATAATTGAAAAGGTAACATTAACATTATATATGGACACATGCTTGGTGCTTTACTGTAAATGGAAGGTTAATAATGTGATGTTAATGATAATTTATGCAGAGATAGCTTTCAAGCCTTGAATTTAAAATGCTATTCTACTTGGATTGGAAGAGATGGAATTGCAGAGAGAGAGAGAGAGAGAGAGAGTAAAAAGAAGTTTGTTCCTTTACAAGATTTATGTTTTCCATATTTTTGGATTCTCGAAACTTACATAGTATATAAAACATAAACATGAATGTACATAGTTTGTATAAAGATCTTATAAGATGCTTAATCTAAACAAGTTGTATGAAATGGATGTCACCAGTCAGCAACTAGAATTCTATTTTTTCCCGTGTACTTAAATCTTAGGCCTTGTTTAGTTTAGCTGTTCGCTGCAGCTATTGCTGATAGTTGTTAGTTGGTGGCTAATAGTTATTATTTAATAGTTGATTGTTTTAAGTGTTTGAAAAAAATTATTATTAACTAGTAATATGTTTTATGATCATTAAGTATAAGTATTAATATTTATTTTTTTATTTAAATATTATTTTTAAAGAATAATTTAGTATTTTGGCTTAAAAAATGATTTTTTTAAAAAAATTTCAAATTGAAGTTTTTATAAGTAGCTGTTGTTTAACTATTTATAGTTGTCTAATAATTAATAGGTGTCAGTAATCAAACTGTTAGGATTAAAAAAAATTAATAGCTTTATTAATGATCTTAGAATATCTCCAATAGGCTCTTCAAATCTATAAATATTTTTATTTTAAAGAGTCAATGATAATTTATGAACTCTAATAGATTCTTTAATTTGAAAAAGTAAAATGCAGAGTGGAGCTTGACTCTCCATATGTGGAGAGTTAAAATCAATTATTTACATAAAATATTTAATATATATATTAAATATTCTATAATTTTCAAAGCAAAATAATTATTGATTATTTTTATTTTTATTTTTTTTACATATATTAAAAATACAATTGTAGGGTATGTACGTTCTTCCTTCTATTTTCTTTTCAAATCATGAACTCTTAAAATAATCTAAATCTAGATTTTGATTGCAATGAAAATTCTCAATTTTTTACCCAAATTTCAGTATCTAATAATATATCTTTTTTCATGAACATCCAAGAATTTTAAGTATATTTTTCACTGAAATCGAACTCTAAAAAATCAAGAGGTGGCAATTTTAGTACAGAGGAAGATATTCTCATCATGTCGGTATAGCTCAATATTAGTTTGGATGCGATTCAAGGAAATGAACAAAAATATAAGGCTTATTGGATTCGATTGTGAAAATATTTTTACAAATATAAAAAATTTACTTTAGAGCGATCACAAGTTTCTTTGATGAATCGGTGGTCAACGATTCAATTAGCCACAAACAAATTTTGTGGATGCTATGCACAGATTGAAGCTAGGAATCAAAGTGGGATTAAAGTAAAAAAAAAAAAATAAGATAGATATTAGTGTAGGCATATATGAAGTATTGTCAGGTTTTATATAAAAAAAAATAAAAGAAACTTTCAAATAAAATGGAGGGAATAAAAAAATTAGAGGGAAATTATGAACAAAAACACTTGAGATAAAACTTAAATGAAAAACCATGTGTTTTACATAGTGACAGAAAAAAAAAGAGAAAAATTTTGTTGGGGATTGGTGAATAAAAATGAAGAAAAAAATAATTAAAGAGAGAAAAATATTAAATTATGATTATTTATTGAAAAATTAATTTTGAAAAGTTATTATATAGAGTTTTATTGTAGTTCTAAAAAAAAAATTAATTCTCTATTTTACAAAAATATAAAAAATATTTTTTATTTTAGATATTATATTCTTTAAAATAAAAAGTTACATGGGAGATGCTCTTATAAGTTAATAGTTAACACAGCTGATACAACACCCACTTAATGATCTTATAAGCTAATAGTTTACACAGCTGATACCAAGTTCCCAGTAAATAAATGGCCTCCAAAGAGTAAATTGATGAATCCTTCTATCAATGAGACAGGAAACTAGGAGACCTTTAAATTTTATTGGAAAAGACCCAACTAACTCGTATTTTTTGGAATTGGAAATCCTAACAAATAACTCTGCATGCGTCACTATCAACATGATTTTTAAAAAAAAAAAAAATCATTTTTTTACTCTTTAAATTTGACTCGAGTAAAATTTTAATTTTCCATATTTCACAATTAATAATTTTAATCTCTCTAAGACCATTTTCAATGATTTTTTTTTATTTTAAAAAACATATTTAACGTAAATGAAAAATATTTTAATTAATCTTTAAATATAAATGGTATAATTTTTTTTTAAATCCAATGAACTATTTAAATTTTTTTTTTTTTTTTTATATAGGTGAGATAATCAATAAATAATATATATAAAAAATTATAAAATTTAAAATAAGCAGTGAAATTTACTCTCAAAGTCAAATTTATTTTTTATTTTAAATTTAAATATTAAAGAGCTCCTTCAACTCAATTTTTTTTTTTGTATTAACTCTTTATTATAAAGAGTTTAAGACACATAAATAATTTATTGAAAATGCACTAATACATTAGTTTTTATTTGGAAAATTATAAATTTGTTATTACATTTTAATATTTGATATTTTAATTTATATAACATTTTTTTTCTAAAATTTTAATATATTTTAAATTTTAATTATTATATTATAAAATATTTTAATTTTCCAAAACTTATCATGAAGTTAGTTTAAAAATTAAAAATATTAATTATATAGAATGTTATAGTAAATTATTTTTTTATATAAAAAAAGAAAGAAATATAGAAAGTCTATATTGTGCAAGGGAAAACCCAATCATTGAAATTGTATTCAAGGGAAAAAAAAAAAATTATAATTAGTTTTCTTCGGAGACAAAATATAAGAAAGGAAAAATAAGATTACTTAATTTTTATTTTTTAAACATATGAGAAAAATCGATTTTAAATATATTATTAAGAAGAATAAATATTTATTGCTAGTGGGTCAGTATGCTAGATTACTTAATTCTTAATGGGAAGATAAAAGAACCATTTTAAATAAATTTATGAAAATTTATAAAAAAATTATTTTTTATAAATATCTGCAAATATAAAATAATGTATAAAATTAATATTATTTTATAAATTAGTGAAAAATTTTATAAAAAATTATTAATTTTTTATAAATACCTATAAATTATAAAATAATATGTAAAATAAAGTGAGATGAGTTTTTTTAAGTACCCAGGCATCATAGGTAATAGGTGGAAAGTGGAAAGTCAAGATGTGAATTGAACAGGAAGCATCCTGTATTTTTATTGATAAGAAATATCAATCAAAGAATAATAATAAAAAAAAAATCTGTTCTAGTTTATGGAAAAATGTTCCATGGAGGAGGAGCATCATCTTCACCATCAAAATCTAAGACACCCAGTTGGCTAGAGTATATAATTTCAATTTTCAACTCTGAAATTTTAACATTTCTTGATTCATTTCTAGTGCCAATTAAATGTGGGTGTTTCCTTGATTTGCAGGACTCAACATTCACTTAAAAGCAAACTGATCCAGGAGGATGATTTTGAATGGGAAGTACCCACATCATCATCATCTTCAAGAACCAATTCTATTGCTGAAAAAAAAGTGTTGTTAAAGTATGTGGGTGGAGTTGATGTGAGTTTCTTGAAGGAAGATCCTTCAATTGCGTGTGGCTCACTCATTGTTTTGGATCTCCAAACTTTTCAAGTTGTTTATCAAGATTATTCTCTTGTTCGTCTTCGTGTTCCATATATTGCTGGCTTTCTTGCTTTCAGAGAGGTTCCCAATTTTAAGAACAACTAGCTATTTTACTTTACTAATCTTTATATTTAATACCCTTTTCTCTGCTTTATGTGATTTTCATAAAAATTACTGCACATTCACTGTCTATGTTTCTTCCTCTTTTTCTTATTTTAGGTTCCAATTCTTTTACCACTCATAGTGAAGATGAAAAACAGTCAAAATCCCTACTACCCACAGGTGACTCTCCTTTTATACACAAAATTTACATTTTTCTTTTCTTTATCATATTTCTATGTTCTACAAGGCATGGTTTTTGCTGGCAGGTTATAATGGTTGATGGAAATGGCATGCTTCATCCTCGAGGCAAGTCTTCTTTCTTTCTATATATATATATCCATGGGATTTGTCCTTTTCATTTTATTGATCATGGCTTAATAAGAAAGTTTATGATAAATTATAATCATTTCCATTAATTTTGTTGCTGTGAGCAGTTTAGATTCAAATATAATATTTGTAGGTCATGTACTTAATTAGTATAATGGAGGATAATTTGTGTGGGTGCTGCTAGGTGTCGCCAAGTCGCACCTGGCACTATTTCAGGGTCGCAATATGGATACTCCAAGATTGTACTTAATAAAGTACAAATAAAATTTACAAAAAATAAATGAGAATTATATAAAATGAATGAATCACATCAAATCTAATTCTAAAATCATTGAAAATCTAATTGATTAAATACACAAATATAATAAGTTATAATTACATTATATATATATATATATAAAATTTGCAGCCAAACAGGTCTTTTATGGATTGTATGTATGAGAGTGTGTAACTAAGATTATTTGGAATAATGAACATTAAAATACAATCAACTTTATATTATTTTATAATTTATATTATATCAAACAGTAATTTTATTTTTAACCATAATACTATTTTTAACATAAAAAAAAAAATTCTCTTTAGATTTCTTTTTATCTATCTTTATAATTTTTTATAATTTCCTACTATTTTATGTATTTCACTAATTGCCTATAAATAAATATATTTTACATATCGGTTAAAAAATTTAATTATTAATTTTATAAAATGATAAACTAACAAATTAAAATATAATAATTTATTAATTAAAATGACTCATTTACTATTAATATATTATTTTAAAATTAAATTACATTAAAAAATAATTGAAGAGACATTATATTTATAATTAAACTTAAATACAAATACAAAAATTATATTACATTTATAATTAAACTCGAATATAAATATGAAAAATATATAGTAATGTTCATTTAATAATTTGAGTTAGTATATTTAATTTCACTGTTTATGAATATATTTAATTTGAATGTTTATATAATTTTAATTAATGTTAATATAAGTATTTGATATTTTTAATTGGCATTTACAATTTGTATTATTTCAAATAAATATATTATTTGTCGAAATTAAATAGTTTTCTTAAAATGGAGGATTTTTTGTAAAATTTTAGGAAATTTGAATTTTATTGCTTGTATTTAATTTGAATGTTTATGTAATAATTAATATAGATATAAATATTTGATATTTTTTATTGAAATTTATATTTTATATTATAATGGGGGCTTTTTTATAAATAATATTTTTAAAATGGGGCTTTTTATAAATAAAAAATGAAAAAAAAAATTGGTATTGGTGAATAGTAAAACATTAAATTTAGTGTTGCACTATTACAAACACCAAAATAGTGTGAAATTTGGCGCATGATTGGAGAGGAAAATGGACTGCATTTTGGTGTTGAATGGCATTTTGCCGCTCGGTTGGAGATGGTCTAAACACAAAGAAATGAAATTTGTAACTTTGTTTAGTAAATTTTTATGCATTAGCTATTGGTACATTTCTCTAATGTGGAAGCTTTTTTAATTACTTAATATTTTCTATATTGGGAAATATCTGCTAAAACCATGAAACAATTCTTGTATAGGTTTTGGCTTGGCTTGTCATCTAGGCGTTCTGGCTAATCTTCCCACTATTGGGGTTGGAAAGAATGTAAGTTGTGACTATACTAATGATTAAGTCCCCGTAAAAGAAAAAATCCAAACTAATGATTAAGTTCTGATGTTACTTGTCAATGCTTTAACATTGTGAGTAATTTTTCAATTTTCATATGGAATTCTTTGCTTGTCTGGTATTACAAAGAGTTCAACTATTTCTTCCTCTTATTTCTTTTTGTATGTTTTTAGCTGCATTATGTGGATGGTCTTAATGAAGATGACGTGAGAGACCTTCTTCGAGCCAAAGGAAGAAGCGGTGAAGATTTTGTTAAATTGACTGGAAACTCTGGTAACATATGGGGAGCAGTAAGAGATTTACCCTTTATATATATATATATATATATATATATATATATATATATATATTCTTTTGGTTGAATTAATTTTCTTTTAATCAGAGAGGTGAATTTTTGTTCAACACTAGTTCTATCAGGCCACAAGTTCTTCTCATTCCTTCGGAAATATTTAGTCATCAGAAGTTTGTTGCATAGCTATGAAAGTCACTTCTTTTTCCTATTTTCTATTTAACAGGCAATGAGATCAATTAGGGGCAAGCAGGATCCAATATATATTTCAATTGGTCATCGCATATCACTAGATACCGCCATAAAAGTTGCGAAACTGACTCGCAATTATCATTTGCCCGAGCCTGTCCGACAGGTACATACAATCTAGTATTGTTTGAAAGCGTTTAATTAGAAGCTAGTTATTTCTTTAATTAATATGATGTTTCTGTTTCTAATGTTAGGAATGCTGCATAAACTCATGCTACATTAAACATTTGACACATCTAGAGACTTGTTTTTTTTCCTTCTGATAAAAAAAAAATTCTTTAATACTGCTTGTGTTAAATGTTAAATGCAGGCTGATTTAAGATCAAGAAAATACATTAATGAGCGCAAACAAATGTTGTTAAATTTTGTAAGATATTTTCTCTGAAACAGCTCTTATGTGTTTTTTTTTTCTTAGCTTGAATGATTAAGCTACAAAATCTTGAAAACTTCTAAGCAATTTTTTGAATAGTGGGATTTAACAGAGGCAAAGTTAAATACAATGTGAAATTTCCCATTCAGAAGATGACTAGATTTTTTGTTTTTGTAAATTTGGCTCTGAATGATAACTTGAGACTTTTCATCCCGCAATCTTTTTCCTGATAAGTTCGATACGAAGAAAAATATTTTACTTTATGCAGGCAGAAAATGTATCTTGGAAAACAACTACTGCCATTCATCTGTTCAATAACATGGCCAGTTCTGGTGTGTTGAGATTTCCTATATACAGTGATGGGCTTGAGAGCTTTTGTAGATGGCATTTAACAGACTTGCACACCACTGATGAATGTGAGATCTTCAGGAGCTTCTTAATCGAGAAAGTTTATTATGAGAACTTCGATCTTACTGAGGAGCAACTATTTGCGATGAGGCTTGAGGACTTCCTTATTTCCAAGGGAAGAAGACTTCTTAGATTCTTGAGAAACTGATAAAAGATTAGTTGAGTTTATTTCCTACTAAAATTAATTAAAAATTTTAAGCAGATCATCATTAACTGTAAAGCTACACTTTTATCCAATTACATTGTGTTTTATAGATAATTTCTTTTTACTTGTTACTACATTAGTCAGCACCGTGGAGATTTCATAACAAAATACCAATTGCTGAAACAACAGAAAATAAAATCCAACTTTTAGAAAAGATTATTTATTTCTAATTCTGAAAATCAGTTACAATTATACTCATTTACTTTATAAAATTACATTTATCATGTTTTGCATTTGAAAAGATATCAATGGTAATTGATAAGAGATTGATGGATAGTTATAATAGATGCAGAGAAGAGGTTACAGAGCCACAAGGGTGTTCTGGAAATTTTTGTCCAAAATTTATGGCACCATCATGCCTACTACATCCACTAGACAAGTGAAATAAATAGGGGATATACAAAAATTATATCCAGCATCAACATCAGAGTCTAGTTGCTTCCGGCTAACAAGAATATCCTCGTCCCACATCTCAGACACCTGAAACACAGAGCATTGATAGAAAAATTTATCACATGACCAATGTTCTTATACGCGAAAGAATCGGTAAAGATAAAAAATTAGAGAATTAGATATTCGATCGAAATCGAATCGATTAAATTAAAATTAAATCGAAAATAATTAAATTAAATATTATATAATATAAAAAACATATATATTACTATATAATTTAACATTTATTATTTACATACTCAAAATAAATATAATGAGTTTATAACTAAAATTAAACAATAAAATAATTATATAATTAAATATTTATTATTTACAAGAAAATTTTTATTCATAAGTTTAGTTAAATAACTTTTAATAAACAAGTCAAATTTAAATTAGTTTAGTTCAATAAAAATATTTTAATTTAATTAATTTAGTTAATTTTAAACTTTTAATAAATTTAATTAGAAATATATTTCTAATAGTATTATAATTAATATTAATTTACATATTATGATGATCTGAATTTTTATTAATTTTAGTATTTTTATTTTATAATTTAATATATTTACTCATGTATATTTATAAATATAAAGTTAAAAGAAATGAAGATAGAATTAAATTATACTTTATATAATCTCAAATTGAAAAAAAATAAAAATATAAAAAAAATCCCGTTAGTTTGTAAATTGTGAACAATCAATTAAATGATCCCTTAGCCTTAGATAACGCCGACAACAGTAATCCCACATCGGAAACATGACAACAGTAATCCCACATCGGAAACATGAAGGAAAAACAAGCCATATATATAAGTTGAGTGTTGGGTCGCCGTACCATAGTGAGCCGGCTCATAAAAAAAGCCCAAAACGGTGGAGTTTTGGTCAATGGAATCGTTTTGAACCGAAGTACTAAAGCTAAATCCGGAAAATTCAATCCGGATCACCCGATTTCCCAATTAACCAATTGGATTACCAGATTTGATTCTGGTTCTCACAGCCGTCGTTTTGAACCAAAACACTAAAGCTAAATCCGAGAAACTTCAGTCCGGATCACCCAATTTGCCAAACCAGCCGGATTACGGCATTTGATTCTGGTTCTCACAATTGGCTGGGTTATCAGATTTGATCCCAATTTCTGTGGGACAGGTATTTGGAATGAACCAAACCAATCGGCCAATCAGTTTTTGGTTTTTCAGTTGAATCGGCCAGTCCGGTCTGATTTTCTTAACCATGCACATGACTGGAGTTTTGGGTCAAGCAAGCAAGATCACAATTATTTTAAAAGGAAAATTGTGCTTCAAAATACTTTTGTGTAAAGCATGTTGAAGAGTTTCTATTACAGTGTCAAATTTAAATGTCAATGATTTTATGCAGGCAATAAATCCGAAACTGATTACTAAAACCCTAACATGCACAAAAACTATAAAATTTGAACAAAAAGGCTCTAAATATTTTAAGATAATATGATGTATAATTAATAAAATCACGAGCCATAATATGACCTCGTCATACAATCGACCAATCAAAAATTTCCCAAGTGAACAATTTAGGCTACAGGTTGTTTATTGACTATGATTTAATCCATATTAGCCTTTTACCGTACACTGCTAAATGACATATTAACAATAAGGATATTTGATAGGTATAAATTATATATATTAGTTTTATTTAAATTATTTAGGGTTTTAGGTGTTTTTTTTTTATATTTTAATTAATATTTATCTATTTATTTTGTATTTATCTTGGATTTATTTTTTTAAGAATATTTAAAAAAATAAGCTGGAAATTGCTGTTTTAATGAAGACATAGGCATGTCTATCAGGAGATATAGGCATGTATCGGGCTGAAAGTTTATAAAAGGAATTGGGCGTTTTTAGGGTAAAGGGGGAGAATTTTAGAAGAAAAACAGAGGCGGCTACTGTAAAAAACAGGGGAGATCAGTGAGCGAGCAATCAAGATTAAAACATATCCAAAATCAAGAAGAATTATTCTCCAATGTTTTCAATTATGATTTCTATCTTGTTTTCTTTGATTTTTGTTAGATTAAATATGAACTAAATTTCTTTTTAGCTAAAGTTATAGGAAGCCTAAATCATACAATGTTTTGAAATTAGTTAATTTAATCAAGACAATTTTATTTTCATATGTTTATGAATTATTGTTCTTAATGCTAATAGGAGTTTGATCACCTTTTAATTGGATTGATTCATATGGATGAATTGAGAAAGGATTTCATATGATTGACTATGATAATTCATGATATGAATTGAATGATATATAGAAATATATATACATGATTCATCTGTTATTTTTATACAAGTTTTCTTAAGACTTAATATACTTTTATCTCGAGAATTCTATTAGAGAAATCTAAGGGTTATTTGATAAAAATAGGTTTAATATATTTTGAAAGAGAATATTAAATAAATTAGAAAAACTTCAGCTTATGAAAATCAACTTTTGTTTTGGATAGATTAATATATTGATATACATTGAATTGATTAGGTGGACCAATAGTCTTAGCTATCTCAAATTATTATTGTTTGTTTGATTAGTTAATTAATATTTATTTGCTTTTAATCCAGATTTTTAGAGTTAATTATTCAAATTCCAATTTAATTTGAGTTTCTAAATAATTATAAATTAATTATAGCTTTAATACTTGTTTTATTAAATTCTCGTGGGAACGATATTTTTATACTACTTGATAACTAGTGCACTTGCTAGGGTTATAGATTTATAGCGATCAATATTCATTGATTTGCATAACAAATAGAGTATGCGTATCCCAGGACAAAGAGAAGATTCCCATGGATAGATATTTTGTTTAACATGTTGGTTTTTTGTTTTTGTTTTTGTTTTTTTTTTTTTTGAGGAAATCAAATCTACCTTTTCAAGTGTAGAACAAAAGGGTCACTTGCCATTTACCTCAAAAGTCAGCAATTGTCGTTTGAGGTAGATAAATGGTGCCTTTATCTTATTCCTGTTCTCTTCCCCCTCCCAAAATCTAGAGTTGGAAAGAAAAAAAGAGGCATTCATATGAAATGAGTACTGACCTTTCTCCATCAGCATCAATACAAAGAAAATGGCCATGTTGCTACCCGTCTTGAAATTGGCCACAAAAGACTTCAACAGACTTTTAGAAGAAACAGCTTTCACCATTAGCCATTCCCTTCCAAAAGTTTGCAAACCATTGATCTCCAGTGTGGAAATAAAACCAACCTGCATGATGGCAGAAATCAAACAATCTTGAATTTATGCGAGAAAATGCATTTGTTTTCATTACTAACAAGTCCACTTGTAGCAACAGATGCAGAAAAAAAGTTGCAAAATGTTTAGCTACAATATAGGTCATGGAAGAATGACTGCAAGTCATGAGGTGCAACACAAATATATATGTATACACATACACTTTTATGTAAATAAATAAATATATAATGTACTGTGTTTTTGTCAGTGTATGCAAATGCATGCATGCATTGTGTGCTCATTTTAGAGCAACGCTACTTATTACCTTGAGTAACTTTACTAAAAGATTTCCAATACATTTGGAAATATACGCCTACCACGTTATTGATTACTATTTCATGTGAAGTGTAATCTAAATTTACACCAAATTTCTGAAGTCTTCTGGCAGATAACATTTTTGAGCCATCAAAAGAGAGAGAGATATCTGTGCTAGAGAAGCAACAAGATCATTATAATGCAATGACTAAGAATCAACCATTGGAGAATTCGGCAAAGAAATGCAATGCTGCAAACAAATGAAGGGTATACGATATGATATAGGATGATGTAGCTAATCAAACTGACCCATCTTATTTTATCGTTCAAAGTTTTTAAGAAGAAAAGAAAAATTAGAATGAACCTTGCCATGCATCACATCATTCCTCCATGATCCCTGGAACACATCTCCATCGATGAAGTAGAATGCACCTGGACCTGATCTCTAACCATAATGCCATATACCATCATATATGCTTCCATCTTCAAAGATAAAACGGCCCTGTATAAACTGACTCAGAAACAGGCCTTTGATTAACAGAACAAATAAAACAAACAATGTTTTGCCCTAGTGTTAACGGCTATAGCTTAGTACCTTTCCTTCAGGAAGACTTCCTTGGCATCGCCTTCTATAGACTCCTCCTCTGTACTGCATCTCATTTATAGGGCCCACTTTTTTGGAGAATCTCACTCAGCTTCCTGCACGGAACTAGACAATCAGAACAAAAGTCCTCAAATGCTGAAAATGACATATTTTCCCCACTATCAAGAGTAAAAGATAACATACATTTCATTAGGTTAAATTCATTTTTTAATAGCAAAATGTAAGAAGGGAAACTACAATTCTTCGGGTTCATGATTGATCCAAAAATCTAAATGGGACAATGTTTTTTTTTTTTCAATATATATCTTTTAACCATAAAAGAACCTACATGAGAGAGAGACTTATAATACTAAGAAGGATAAGAAATCCTAATGGGGAAACAAAAACACCAAATGAAGACCCTCTGGCTTTACTAATACAAGTGAATGAGTGAGCTTGCCAATCCTGTTGCATATCTTGAAAGAAATCCATCTAAGGAAATCACAAGCAGAACACTATAATGAAACACAGAACAATCCATAACAAAAGGGAATAACAAAACCAAATACATTATCTTAATCCCATAATAACAGCAACTAAAAATTTGAATCATCCAATTAATACAATAGCAATTTTGCAGCTCAGCAATCCACTTATTTCTTTGACAAAGCTGCTCACAATGAATGTATGCCATAAACATGGTTAAAATAAAGAATAGGTAGGTCTTATAAAAATCATTTTTTTGGGTTGAAAAGATTAAAGTAGGTTATACCTATTACTGAACCCATCTAAAACGTGTTAAATGCAATAACTTTATATTGCAGAACAAGTAGATTACCAGCATAGATGCAACATGGACAGAGAGAATTACTTTTTATTTTTTTTGGGTAAATCAGCATTTATGCTCTTTAACGCTGTAGACACATTATTATAAAAATCTCTTATCAATAGAAAACCTGCATCAGTCAATGCAACCCTAGAAGAAATGCTGGAATTAGCATGCTTTTGTTCTTTGACAACACCATCATCTTTTGGCTCTGGAAATTCTGCTGCATATGGGATATTAAGACCTTCTTTTGACTCATCTGGAGGCCTTACACCAACTGGAAGGCAGAAGATGCTCAGGTTATCAAGCATTGAAGAAGGTACAGCTCTTTCTTTGGCCCACTCTTGTGCAATCTGATATCCTGGTCCCAAGTTCCAATTATCAAGTGGCTCCCTATGGAGAGCAGGAGTTTTTACAGAATATAATGTGAATATAATTAGACTAATAAATAATTATGACCTTTAGATGTACACCATACCAAGTGCTTTTGATTGATGAAAGTGCAGAGCAATGATACAACTATAAATGGAAGTAACCTTTCGGTGCAACCTTCAGTACTTTGATCATAAAAATCAGAAGACTCAATCCTGGAATCTGAAAAGCCAATCTCATTTTCTTTAGCTTCATTATTGTAACTCCTAACTTAACAAAACAATAAAAAAAATAAAAGTTAAAAAAAAAGTGTACTAATTACCATATCTAGCAGGGACATCTCATAGTAACTCAATGCTAAGCAGTAGACAACCAAACCTTGAAATGTAATTTTCACAGTAATTGTTTCTAGGTAACTGCTCATTTTCGTCAGAGTATTTGTCAATACCATTAGCTATACCCTCTATAGCAACTCTACTGTCCACTGCACTAGAGTCTGGTGAATTTATCTCTTTGAAAAGGTGTGCATCTTTGAGTCAATTGATTTCTTCTTCATCACTCAATTGTTGGTGCTGTCCCCTTAAAAGCTTAAAAACAAAGGGGAAACTGCCGGGCCAGTCTGGACAACCAGCCCCTTCTCTCAGGAGTCTGTACTTCATTGGAACTGGTAATGGCATTAATATTTACATCAGAACATTAAGAAGAAAATCCACAACCCAGACAAACATTTGATTCCTAACCTGAAACTGAAAATTAGCACATTTAGTCATTGAATATGAGGCTGAGTGTCCTTGCAGACTTGATGCAGCCAGGAAGTCCAACAATTAAGACCATATGACCAAGCAATAAACAACAACAACAACATCAACAACAATAGCAGCAATTAAAATTGCAAAGACCAGCCCTTCTTACATTTTAGTGATTACCATAAGAACCGTCTATAGCAGGAAAAAGCTTTAAAAATTTCTCGATGTTTGAGAGATCATGAACTAGTCTCATATCGATCCTATGTGGAGATCCAGTAAATCAGAAGACCGATTTGTGGCCTTAACTAATGCAACTTGAGAATGACTAACAATCCAAAAACTTTATAGAGACAGCATAGCATATTTGGGGATGCTAAATCAACCAACACATACTAATTGAGAATTAAGAGCCTGTCAATAAGCATTTTTATCTTCTAAACAGGGATTCTTACCCTAAAGCAACAACTGTTGTTACTATTGTGCTGTGATCCAGATTAGGCTCATGAATTTTAGAGATAATCATTTCCCCATGTATTCTGCATTTTGACGGAAAGTAAGCAAAGAGTAGTTACATCTTCATTTTCAGTAAAACCAGAACTTGCGATGACGCATATAATGATGCCACTTAAATTCTGTAAACAATAAACAACAAATGTATGGACAAACATTAGAATGACAGTTATCTAGTTTATATTCATGGATTATTTTTCTTATTATACGTGATTTATTAATTATTTTATTTTTAATATATTTTCAATTATTTTGTTATTTTATTTTTAATTATTTTGCTTATAATTATTTAAATTTAACATAAATAAATAAATAAAAAGATACTATCGAAATAAAAAAAATAAATAAATAATAGGAATAGATAAAGTTTTTAAAAGTTTTACATTATCTAGATAACTTTTAGTAGAGTTTTTATATTTTTAGAATTAATTTTCAATCTTTTATATGCAAAATAATTTTCCATTAAGTTGATTTCCTCCTACGGTCTATATAAATAGGGCATTAAGATTTGGATTACCCAACTCTATACCTCATTCTTTCAGCATATCTCTTTTTTTCATAAATATGGTGAAAACTAGAGTCACCATTTTTAAGAAAGTCAATATGACCTGCAAACAAGTTGAGAATGTTATCCCTAAAAAGAAAAGTGCAGGAAAAAGAAAAGAAAAATTGTCTTCTAAAACTCCTGAACCTTTTATAGCAGATGTTATTAATTTTTGTCATGAACAGTTTGACTTATTAAAAGCTTCTTGGCAATCTGAGTTGACATTAGTTAAAAAGGATACTCTTAAGATAAAAAGACATATGTGAGATCATTGGAGAGGGGAAGTTAAGGGCACAAGACAAATTATTGAATTTATGGATCTTTTGTCTGACTCTGAGGACAAACCATCTCAGAGTCAGATAAAAGATCCATAAATTCAATATTTCGTTTTGTGCCCTTACCTTCCCCTCTCCAATGATCTCTCATATGTTTTTTTATCTTAAGAGTATCCTTCTTAACTAATGCCAACTCAGATTGCCAAGAAACTTTTAATAAGTCAAACTGCTCACGATAAAAATTAATAACATCGCTATAAAAGGTTCAAGAGTTTTAGAAGATAATTTTTTTTTTCCTTTTCCTGCACTTTTCTTTTTAGGGATAACATTCTCAACTTGTTTGCAGGTCATATTGGCTTTCTTAAAAGTGGTGGCTTTAGTTCTCACCATATTTATGAAAAGAAGAGGTCTGCTGAAAGAATGAGGTATAAAGATGGGTAATCCAAACCTTAATGCCCTATTTATATAAACCGTAGGAGGAAATCAACTTAATGAAGAATTATTTTGCATATAAAAGACTGAAAACTAATCCTAAAAATCTAAAAATTCTACTAAAAGTTATCTAGATAATCTAAAACTTCTAAAAACTTTATCTATTCCTATTTTTTATTTATTAATTTATTTATTTTTTATTTCAGTAGTATCTTATTTATTTATTTATTTTTATTTTTAACTTTTTTTTCTTTTACAAATGAATAAATATAGGCAATAACAGTTAAATCTAAATAATTATAAGCAAAATAATTAAAAACAGAATAACAAAATAATTAAAAGCATATTAAAAGTAAAATAATTAATAAATCACATATAATAAGGAAAATAATACATTAATACAAACTAGATAAAAATGCCCCCACACTAAAAATGAACATTGTCTCCAATGTCAAAATTAAATAAAAACAATCTAAAATTAAAATCACATTGGGGATTGGGATGGCATGTTCAAGTGTTGCTCGATTCAGTCCAAGCAGCGATCAAAGTGAATCTGAAGGTCCCTCATTTTGTCTTCCATTTGTTGGAACCTCTCAGCTAAGAAATGCTCTAACTAATCATAACAGGACCGTGGTCTTGCCGATGAAGTCTCCTTCTCGGTGTGTGGTTCTTCTGCAGCCTCCAAATCCTCATCTTTTTAGGG
Organism: Aleurites moluccanus; assembly: GCA_948193065.1. Taxonomy (NCBI): domain Eukaryota; kingdom Viridiplantae; phylum Streptophyta; class Magnoliopsida; order Malpighiales; family Euphorbiaceae; genus Aleurites; species Aleurites moluccanus. The sequence continues at coordinate 21,238 of CANXYC010086446.1, read as the reverse complement.
TTGGTCGATGATAAGAGTACCGTGTGGCATAAGTGTGGTTCGAGGAATTAAATTCCCTCTAAATTGATCAAATGGTAAGCTACATCATGCCCAATTGCACATAAACTCATTTTCAAACAAATCAACAAATCAATTATTTTCACCCCCGTTTATGATCTAATCCAAACTCCGAAAGCCGAATACTGTAAAAATTAGCAATCGCCATTATAAAAGTGGTACCCACTATTTTTCCCATTGTGGAATTACTTAAATGTTTCAAATGAGACAAAAGTCAAAAACCCGAATTAATTTCTTGCTTTTCCAATATACACCAAATGAAAAATAACTTTTGTCTAAAAACCTTGCTATTTTTGTCTTCCCTACCAAAAATTGTGTGAGTCATCAATCGATGGATATACTGAATGGCATGATCGGTAATATTTTTGGCGTAAGCCGTATTGGATGCATATTCCATGCCATTGGTTATATTTGCCCAAACTTCTCTAGCCTTAAATCTCGTGGACTCCCGTCCAATTCCCGAATTAGTGAATCCGAAAATTTCACAAAATTGATCAAGTGTTAATTTCCATTTGACTCTAAACATATAAAATTCCAAATATTCTTCATATAATGGTTCAAAATATGCCATAGTACTAAGTGAAGTTAGAACCTCAAAGGTTAACTCATTGTATGTGACATGAAATACCGGGTAGAGACATGAAATACCGGATACAAGTATTTCGTTCAATTAGCGAAATACCGAGTACTCGGTATACCCTACTGTTTCTCGGGTTCCATTTATATTTCAAATACCGATTTTTCTTCTCCAAATACCGGGTCTTAGCTCTAAATACTGGGTGCACGGTATTTCATCTCCTGACGAATTTTTTTCCAAATGAAAATCCAAAATTTCAATTTTCAAACCTTCAAAATCAAATTAAAATCAAGTTAAATATAATTTAAAATCAAAATTATAATTAAAAACAATCTAAATCAAATTTAAACTTAAAAATTAAATCAAATTCAAATATTTTATTTATCAACATCATAACTAAAAGAAATCTAAAATCATATTCAAATTTAAACTAAAATTATCAAATTTTCCTAATATCAATTAACAACTAATAATTCAAAATTTAATTAAAATAAGCTAAAATTAACTAAAAATATAATTAAACCTATAATAAACTCTACTTAAAATGAAATAAAAATAATTTAATTATTATGCCTAACAGATAATACAAATGTCACAAGGAAGAATGGCTATTTTGTCCTTGTAATGATGACATGAGATAGAAAATATTATTATTTAAGATGTATGTCAACAAGTAAGATGATAAAAGGAAAGCTACTTTTTCTAGGATGCATAATATGCAATTTTCTTTTGTTAAATTAGTTAAGTGAAGACTACATGCTTCTCCACTGAAATTTATTTTAATCATACCTCTTAAGCCAACACCAATGAAAGGGCAGTCAAATACAGCTAGAGTAATAGAACTGTTGGGAAAAATATTTCACATCAATTAATGACAAAATATATAAAAAATTATTAAGTGAATGGGTGTTGAATTTAGCACAAGCCAATTGGTTTTATGTAAGTAAGTCTCCACGCTTATCCACTTATAAGCCCACTATGTACTAGGCTCATAGACTTTAATATGGTATCAGAGTTTCATACCCAAACGGGTTAGATCCTGAAATTCATATTCAAACCCCCCTTATTGGATTGATGATGATGTCAATCCGGACCAAAGATGAAAAAGGATGTCAGTCGGTCCATTTATGAGCAAGTGTCAACCGGCTTGTTAATGTTAGGTCATGGGCCAAGCCCAGTCACACTTGAGAAGGTATGTTGGGAAAAATATCTCACATTGAATAATGACAAAATATATAAAGGATTTATAAGCAAGTGGATATTAGATCTAGCATAAGTCAATTGATTTTGTGCAAGTGAGTTCCAACATTTATTCACTTATAAACTCACGTGTGTACAGGCTCATGGACTTTAATAATAAATTTTAATGATATTGACAGCTCTAAATCCAATTGTTGCTTCTTTGTAGCTTTCCGGAATCTGTGGATGGTTGTGTTAGCTAACAAAGTTAAAGCAGACGCATAATAGAAAAAAAAAAAAAACCCTAGGAATGAGAAACAGAATTAAAGAAACCCCAATAATTACGGTCACTAACTGGGAACAACATCGATCCTTTCATAACTTCAGAAACTTTGAGTTCTTTCACATTATTATGCAGTACACCAATTATTTTCTGGTGCCTCTCCTGAAAATTTCCCAGCAATAACCACGTTACAAGAAGTACAATAGAAAATTTGAGAGCTACATAGAAGAGCAGGAATACATACTGAGAGGGTATTTTTGGACAATAAAACAGCACTATTTGCAGTCTTCAAAGCCTCATCTAGAGTGACCAAATCCTTTTTGGGTAGCATGTCAGTGTCAATATCTGCAAATTATAATAAACAATAGAGCCCAACTCTTTTAGCTTATGAACCTACCAGCAGCACCAGTTCCCTGACTGATAGTATACTTTTGATATTGAGGAAGGATGTTGAGCAAAGATAATGAGTGCTTAAACATTACTTTGTTATGAACTTCATGTGGATGAGCAGCTTATGTTTCAAGCTATTATTAGTTTATTACGCTGGACAAAGTATAACCAGGTCAAATTGCAAATTCCATTTATTCTCATTGTTGTTAAGTAGACAATCATCAACGCACAATAAATCAAGTTCATAATAAGTACCAATGAAACAGTAATATTTATACCTAAACTGTGTTAGAGAGGAAGAAAAGTGTCCAGTCAATGATATGGGCTACATACATCAAGTAAAGGAAATGCATCTTAAATAGAGGAGATCTACCATCCTCCTTTCCCTCCAATAACACAGCCAAAAGGAGGAGTGCAAATTATTCAAACACAAGTAACAATTGAAGGGCACACATGATACAAACAAAATAAAGAATATCCAAGCCTAAAGGATTGTCATCCCAAATAAATAAATATAACACATTACTTACCAGTGCAAAAATTTGTATGCTCTTGAAGTTTTCTTGTCAGATCTTTGACCTGCAAATTGAGGTGTCAATCACAATTTCAGACACATATGCAATCAAAGAGGTAAGAGAGAGAACTAGAATCTTCAAATGAATTTTAAAAGTCAAATGGGGATAAACTCAATAACAATGGAAAATCCTAATCAATAAGAGATCTCAACTGTGATTAAACTAAAAGTAAAGTACTGCAGTAACCTAATCAATAAGGATTCTCCTTTGCTCTATATCTTTTTTTTTTTCTATAACAGCTGAATCAACTCTCATACTTCTATTGAATAAGCCATGCTGAACAGTGCAAATGCAGTGGGAACCAACGGAAACAACAAAGAAAAGTTTGTATATCGAATTTATTAAGCAAATAAAGGATCGAGCACTTCCTAAAAAAATTCAACAATCAATCATTATAAAGTTTTGTTCTACTAGGAATCCAAGTTCAAATTAACAGTATATGGCTTAAATGTTTAAATATGTAGATCTCCACAGCATATAGACTATAAGTAACTTCCAGTCACTTTTCTCTTCATTACAAGAGACAAAATCACCTAATTAAGTCAATTAAACTCCCAAATCTAAGTGTGATGAAAGTGAACCATCTTTCTTTTCTCCCAAAGGAGCTCAAAAAAGAAGAGAACTTGACCTCCTGGATTACATCATTCAAGTTAGCAAAATGTCCAACATGGTCTGACCTACCTACAGTAGTGCTTCTTCAAAGTTTCCCAGAGAAACAAGCATGCCACTTTCATAAAATTAACAACATTTCAATGCCAAAATTGCCCCTACTATTATCAGTTCTATGAACATGATGAACTATTACAAAATTAGCAATCTATAAACAGTAGGTAACTTGACATCATCCTCTATTTGAATCTTGCACTTGGGAAGATGTGGTACGAAATCATGCTAAGTCTTTCTCAAGAAGTAATGCATAACTCAGCAAATGGAAGAAACGGATCCATATAGCTGACCCCAACTAACTTGGAATTAAGGCTTAGAAGATATTTGGTAAAACTGAAAATTAAGTGTTAAAAACTTAAGTAGATAATTTTATTTGTTAATAATATACATGATGAAATTTCTAGATCATAAAAATATTTAAAAATTTAATCACTAGTTGTTGTTTTTTCCTTTTCAGTATGGAAGCTTTCCATATCGACAGTTCCACAAGTATGTTCTACCTCATCTTGGCATCTTTGTTCTTCAAAGCTGAAAGGCCTCAGAAAAATAGCAAGACCAAATCCTTTTCTAGATCTCACTGTTTTAAGTACATCAATTGCTGTAGTTTATAACATAATCCAAGCCACAATCTGCACTAGCCACCTAGCACACCCACACACAAACAAGCATGTGCAACAAAATAAAATCAGAACAGAATTCCATGCCACTCAAAGTAAGTTCCAAAAATAATAATAATAACATAACTGTGACAAACTCTGAATAGCATAAATGCATACACCAAAGGAAGTGTATTTGTGTTCAAACTTCACTTCCACATGCATATACAAATATACATGGGTTAGTTCTAGTTATAACAATTTAGTCACACACTGCTCCTAGCATGTATATCAAGAAAATTGCAGCATTCACAGCAAGATGGCAAAATGTTAAAGTGATACTTTATCATTAATGGATAAGCAACAGTCCCATATCCTTGTTAAGAGCATTAGTCCATCTAGCTCTTGTCTTTCAGATTTTCGTCATGTGGATTTTGAATTCAATCATTATAATTGTATATCATCTCCAACAAAATAAATGCTAGTCAAATTTATCAAAGGACATCCTCATAATTCAAATGATTCATAAATATGAGACTGATAGGTAAGGAATGTACAACAAACAAGGATAATAGCTTTTGAAAATGACTTCAAAAACTGGGAAGCTTCCAAAATCCTTGGATTAATATCTGCAAAAATGACCAAAAGAGGATATGAAATTAGAACTAGTCTTTAAATTTCTTCTTTCAGGATAAAAAGGAGTTGAGGGAAATATAAAATAGAGCATAAGATAGCTCCCCCAATAATACAGGAAATAAAATAACACTTCTAGTTACAGCAATGAGACACGGCACGAACCTTTTTCAGGAAATATTTCTTGTAATTGAAAATTGAGGGAGTCTTTGACATGAATATTTCTGCAAAAAACGCGTATTTGCGCATAGCTTAATGCATAAGAGCAAAATAAGAGCAATTGTTGGAAACTGAAGGCAATTAAGAGGAATTACATACAGCAACCAAACAAATGAAAAAATTAGGGAAAATTTAACGGAATCGCAGCGACGATGATAACTGGCAGTGGCGGCGCCACATTCATTTGAGGGTGTGCACTTAAAAAAAAAAAAAATTTGCGAATCAGTCTAAACATCCTAGGTCCACGCGAGGTGAGTAATTGAATATCAAGACCTCACCTCATGAACCTCTTCCCCATCTATTTCCATTCTTTCGTTGCCTAGTTATCAACATCTGTCGTGACGGGTTTGCGAGTGGGGCAGAGTTGGTGTTCAGCTCGTGGAAGCTATATAGTTTGACTTTCATAAACATGCTTGGAGAACAAGAGGGAAGAGGACTTAATTTATTTGATTGCTCGTTCTAAATCATAAAAAAGATAATAATAATGTCACGAGACTCATTCATTAAATCTATCAACAAATATAAATATATTAAATCCATAAATAAATATAAATAGATAATTTACTGAAAATTTATTTATCAATTATCATTTTTTTTTATTAACTTCTCGACTTATATTTTTATCGTTTCATTTTCTCTATTAAAATTTCATTTTATCCCTTTTATTCTTTTTTTTATTTTCCATTATAATTAAGTTCCTTCGTGAACTTAATATTTTACTAACTCAATTGTTTCTTTATTTATAATTATCTTCAATTGATAATAAATAAACAATAATTTTATAAATCGTTTAGGTTTTCACTATTAAAACTAAATTTCATACATAATTTATTTTACATAATATATTATGTTTTTGTTATTATTATTTTGAGAATGATTTTTTTGAATATATATTCAATATGAGAGGACTTAGAGTTTAATTAAAAATTAAATTATTTATTTTTCTATTTATCAATTTTTTGGGATTCATGTACTTATACTAAAATTTGACCAATAATCATATTATTTATTTGTTTATATATTATATCAATTTAATTTTTTAATATATTTATTTTTTAAAATTTTTTATATTAAAAAATATAATGTAGACGAGTACCCCATGTCCTGAGATCTTATCTCCACCATTGATAATTAGAAAGGCAACTTCGAGTATAAATCAAGAACAACATCTTTTCTGCTACCAATACAACTTCAACGAACTGAGAATTTCCTAAGAAACTCACTCCATCGTTAACTCTACTACTCTCTTCTAAACTCAACACAATTTCAAGAGAGCGCTTAGAGTTACTAAAACTCAATCTCGTACCCAACTTCACACGGCCATAGAAGAAGCATTTTGAAGAAAGAGGACAATCAAAGAAGCGAGAAATGGATTTGAAAGTAGTGAATATAGGAAACCCCATTGTTGCTCAATTAGGGATTTTAGTAATTGATTAACGAAGACAAGACTAGGCCATAACTTTGTGTTTTACTTTCATTATCGTTTTTGCTTCGAGCTGGAGTTTCACCTACCACTCGAGACTAGAGGACCCAAAGGCCAAAGTTTTTTGCAGGCTGCACAATGCAAACCATGAAGCTAAGATCCCGTTTAGTGTAGTTGTTTGTAGCATCTTGTCAATTGTTATTGATATGTATTAGTTGGTGATCTAATAGTTATTATTGTAAATATTAGGTAAAATTATTATTAATTGTTAAGCTATTAACATCATCATTACCTTTTTATTTAAATTGTATTTTTAAAAGAATAAATTATTTTTATTTAAATAAGTAAAAAATTTTCAAAAAAGCTCTAAATTAAAATTTTTTTGTAAATAGTAATTATTTGATTATCTAATAGTTATTTAACAATCAAACGGGTTTAATATACCTATTGAGAAACAAAAAACTAATAACTTTATCAAAAAATTTTGTCAAATATTCACTCATTTAGTGTTGTCAAAGCCCCAATAGAGTGGATTAAACATGAATTAAAAAGTTAAAAACAAAAACACATATAAATATAAATTGAATTACAATTTAAAAAGTGAATAAATAAATATAGAAATATAAATTTTTACTATGAGATCCAAATTTTAGTTTAATTAAATTAATTCTTCTTCTTTTAATTTATTTTTCTCCCTCATTTTCTTCTTCTTCTTCTCGTCTAGTTAATTAAATTAATAAATTGTTATTCTTCTTCTTTTAATTTATTTTTCTTCCTCATTTACCTCTTCCATTTTTCTTTTTTCTTTTTTATTTATTTATGTTTTTCTTCTTCTTTTAATTTTCCGTTTCTAATTTATTTTAATTTAGTTTAATGAATTTATTTAATTTTTTTTTAATTTAAATTAAATCAATAGTTTCATTTCAAATTAGTAATTTTAGCTATTTAGTTAAATTAGTAATTTTAGTTTAAAATAGTAAGTACTTTTATTAGTTTAAATTAATATTAGTTTAATTTTATTTTAAAAAAATTAAATTAAACATACAAATGAAATATTTAGTATTAAAAATGAATAATATTTAAAAATATCAATGAATTACAAATGAAATATTTATAATCGAAAAGTTAGATTTTTTTTTTTATGTTTACCAATATTAGCAATAAATTTTTTTTTGGAAAAAATTTGTCATTAACATTTAAAAAAATTTCATCGATATTCCATCGTAAATCAAATTACTTACTAAAAAATCCATAAGTAAGCAGTGAATTTTTTGTAGTGCATGACTTTTGCTTATGATATTGTTTGTCAGTCTTCTTAGCCATCAAACAAATTAAAAAAAGAAAATTTTGGTGAGAATTGAAAAAAATAGAGGAGAAAGAAGGGTTATTGTTTAAACTAAGGGATATGTAGTAATATGATTTGTTGCAAAATTGAGATAAATTCATATGATTGTAAATTGTAATTGAAACATTTTTGCAAAAACTTTTTAGGAGAAACGTTCTTTCAAAAATTAATTGTTTTTAATTGAGTTAAAATCATCTATGCTGGTTATAGCTGGTGTAATTTATGAGTTTCCCATGTCATCTATCTTTGCCTTAGGATCTTTAATCCTAGTTAGAGCTTTTCTTTCTAGTTTGTATGTTATTCGTTGTTTCTTTTGTAATTTGTTTGTTCTCTGTTTTATGTTTTAGCTACATTTTTGCTTGTTTGTGTTTTGTTTTTGGAGTTTGTTTGTTTTGTTTTAGATTTAATTTTTCCTTCTTACTGGATTTTCTCTTTATCGTTTTACCCTGTGTCATTTTAGTTAGTGTTTCTTAGTCCTATCTTTAGTGTCTTCCTCTCTTTCTGGTTTATTTGTCTTTCTTTGTCCATTATATCCTCAATATCTTAGGAAAATCTAATTAATGAGATTATCAAACAAACATAAGGCTAAATTGTCAAGATGTTGTCACAAGTCAAGAAACTCAACATAACAACCATCTAGTTTTGGTAGAAGAATCCTATTAAGTCGAAATTATAAGGCTCAAATCCTTAAAACCATCCTCACCAGATCATGAAGGTTACCATGGGATTTCATTATTGCATGGAAGGAACCCAATATTTTTAACTTTCATTTTACCTATAAGGTGATAAAAAGAGAGTCTATGATATGTTGCCTTGGTCAGTAAATAATAGTCTTTTAGTGCTCAAACAGTGGCCATCTTATCAACCTTATTAAAATATTAATTTCTCTTTAGCATTATTTTGGGTTTGAGTCCACGGACAACCACGTAACAAGATTAATCACGAGAATGCAGAGAGTATTGGGAGTCTTTCTGGAATAAATGGGCAATGACTTCAATCAAGATAAAGCTATGGGCTGGAGAAGTTTCTTGAGACCAAGATTTTTGGTAGAATTGGACAAGTCACTGCCAACGGGTTTCTTTTCAAGAAAAGGGAATAATGAGCTAGAATGGATAGCTTTTAAATATGAAAAGTTGGGTGACTTTTGTTATTAGTATGGGAGAATTGATCATCTTTAGAGCTACTGCCCAGAGTTTAAAAATGAGGAGTGTAAGGAAGAAGTTAAGAAGAAGCACAAATATGGTTTATGGCTAAGGGTCTCTAATGTTTTCCCAAGTCCAAGTAAACTTTCTCCTTCAGAGTTATGTAGACATCAGGAGTTCACGAAGCCAAAGCTTACAGCTCATCAAGATATCCAACAAAGTTCATCGTCTTCTGGTTTAAAGGTGTTAACAGTTCAAGCAACACCAATTTTGTTGAAGGAGTTGGTTTCAAAGGATAGTTGGAGTAACCAAATGACTTCATCTCCTAAGGATACGTGGAAGGAGATAATCTTTGTTTTGTTTGACCATATCTAAAAGAAAATCAAAATATCTCATTTTTGCCCTAGCCTTCACTTAGAGCTCCTCTTTTGTCTTTTCAAGCCAGTCTCTTGCAGCCAAAAATTATTTTAAATTTTCTTAATGTTGAAGCCAAAGTCTCCAACTATTGCAAATTCTTAACTTCACCCAGCTTTATACAACCAATAAATCTAAACCCACCTGACCTAAGCCCAACCCACTTTTTGGAAGCCTTTCCAGCATCCACTCATAACCAGCCATCCAATCCGAATAAAAGAAAAGTCCAGGAATCCTTAGTACCATTAGCCTAAAAAGGACAATTTCTAGTTGACTCAGATGACCCAAACCTTATCGACAACTTGTTGAAGTTTTTATCAGATATCCATTTTTCTAAACAGAAACTTGACCCTCCTTAACCTCAAACCTTGAACCATGTAAAGGTGAAGTTTGTCCGAAAAAGGAAGAAAACTCTAACCCATCAACAATTATCTCTCAACCCATCCTAGGTCGACGCATCATACACTGGAAGAAGTATGCACAGGTTGTTGATTTACCTTCATCTTCTATGGAGATTATGGAGATAGATTCTTATCAGGTTGAGCCCTACGATCAATGAGCTACATTAATGGATACTGGCAAAGGTAAGTCTCCAAATCTAAATAAGGCTATGGTGGCTGACCCAAAGCCACTGCAAGAGTCATGACTATCATAACTTAGAACTGTCAAGGGCTTGGGCAAACCTTGATAGTCAGAGCTTTTAGAGAGCTAGTTCAAGTAAATTTGCCCTCTATTATTTATTAATGGAAACTAAGAAAAGTTTGCAGTATTAGGAGGTTAGAAGGAGACTGAATTTTGATAAGAGGTTTTATGTTGATCCAGAGGGATTAGCTAGGGGATTAGCATTGTGGTGGAATGATGATAATGACCTTTCATATGTAGAGCTAGTAAGAATTTCATACATGTGAAGTTAAAATGTAAGGGGTTTTAACGAGGAATGGGTTGTCACTTTCATTTATGGTAGTCCTAAATTAACAGAAAGACAGTTGGTCTGGGATACCATAAAATCTTTTGAACCAAGTAGATTGTGTCCATAGCTCTGTATAGGGGACTTTAATGCTACTATTTTCAGCTTTAAGAAACAAGGTAGGAAAAATGTGAACAAGGCTCAGGCTTCTCAGTTTATCTAGTTCCTATAACGTTGTAATATGATGGACCTTGATTATAAGGTCCATGGTATACTTGGACTAATAAGCAGCTTGGTGAATCTAACAATCTCCAGTGTCTGGATAGAGTAGTGGCAACCTGTGAGTGGAGAATGGCTTTTTCAAAGGCTCAAGTCTTTCATAGGAATCTTATTGGTTCTAGCCATAGACCTCTTATTATGAAACTTAATGTTAGAATGGCTCAAGAGCCTAAACCGCTCCATTTTGAAGCTAAATGGTTAGAAGAAGAAGAGTGTAGAGTTGTTTTTTTAAGATCTTGGGATATAAGAGTTTTGGGATTGGCCTTGTATTATATAGCAAGAAAGTTGGGAGTTTGTAAACAAAATTTGTGGGTTTGGAACAAGATGGATTTAGGCAAAATTAAAAAGGAAATTGCAGACTTAAAGTTCAAGTTACAGGTTATTCAGAATTGCTTTTACACCAGAGAAGCTAAGGAGAAAGAAGAAAGTATTTTGAGAAAAATCAATGATTTGTGGAGGATAAAGGAGATTCATTAGTCCCAAAGTTCTCAAATCAATTGGTTGCATTATGGTGATAAAAATATGATATTTTTTCACTTGACAACAGTTTAAAAAAGAAGAATTCACTTCTTACAATTAAAGATAGCAATGATAGATGGATTGATGGGGAAGAAGGCATCAAACAGGAAGTGCTGGGATTTTTTTGAAGGTGTACCAATTTAAACATATTAATTGAGGTTATCTCTTATGTCAATTAGGTGGTGACATAAGAAATGAATAGAGCTTTTTACGCCAAGGTTAGTAAGGAAGAAATGAAGAGGGTAGTTTTTGAATTAGAGGCATACAAGTCTCAAGGTCCGAATGGTTTTCCTAGGATATTTTTCCAAAAATTCTGGTGTCTACTAGGGTCAGATGTCATAGAGGTTGTTCGAAGATTTTATAGTACAAAGTATATCTTGAAGGAATGTAATAAGACTTATATTATTCTTATTCCAAAAATTGATCATCCTTCTTCCCTTAACCATTATCGTTCGATGAGTCTATGCAATTTCTTTTACAAAATAATATCCAAAACCTTAGCAAATCATCTTAATCCTTTTCTTAACTCTTTATTTCACCCAAATTAAGTTGTATTTATGTCTAGTAGAAGCATATAAGATAATATAATTATTGCCCATGAAGTCTTTCATGCCTTGAACCATAGAAAAACTTTTCAAATCATATGGCTATCAAAACCTTTTCAAATCATATGGCTATCAAAGTCGACATACATAAGGTATATGATTGAGTGGAATGGCAATTCCTCGAGAGAGTTCTTGTAAAAATGGGTTTCAATTCAAGTTGGATATCTATGATTATAAGTTGTGTCACAAGCATTTCCTACTCAATTCTTATAAATGGCTCACTGACGTAGTGAAAGTCTTCTAAGAGTTTGTTGATTCTAGATGAATATCAAACTAATAGGCATCAAAGTTCGTTAATTCAAAGAATATCAAAATATGAAATATTTTCACACAAAAATATTATTTTATTTTAATCAAAAGCTACCTTTAACTCTAAAGCTTATATGACTATATATAGGGAATAGTTTCCAGAAAACTCTAGTTATCTAATATAGTAATTTATTCCGAAAAGAAAATAAATCACCAAATTTACATAAATGAAGAAATAAATATTACAAAAAACAATGCCTTAAAAGGCACCCTAAAACAAATTTCTTATTAAAAGAAAATAAGAAAACAAAAGTTACAAAAAATGAATAAGAAACCCTAAATTGCCAAAACGAAGCCCTAGATAAAGGAATTTGACCAAAAAAGGTCGTCAGTTATCACCAAAGGAGATGAATTGGATCTATTGTACAATTTTCCATTGGATTAGGCCCAGATTAGACCTAAAACTAAACACCTCTAGTGGCCCATTTCTTTGACTTTGACCCTTTTGCATGGTCAAACTAGTCCATAAACTTTAGGACTTGTATGTCTATATGTAACACTTGAGATTTCTTTTGCTTGTATGTATTCTGAAATTCTTGTAATTATATATATATAATTTGTTATGGAATGTTTATTTTGGAAGTGAGATTTGTTTTTTTTTTATTTGAATTTTAGAGTTTATATTTGTGCAGAATTTTATGAATTTATGTTCAAAACTTTAAAGAAAGAATTTGGGATATGTTGTAATCTCATATGTCTAGTTTAAGTGGAAGGAAGAATCGAGACATTTAGACTTTTGTAGCTTAAGATAGAGCTGGTTTAATATGTGCTGCCGAAGTGAATTTTTTTCAGCTTCTGTTGTGAATAGTGCACGTGAACAGTAACTGTGAACAGTGCACATAAACAGTAACCATAAACAGTAACCGTGAGCAGTGCTCGTAAATAGTAATCGTGAACAGTAGCATGAATAGTGCTCATAAACATTTCTCGTGAACAGTAATCGTGAACAGTAATCGTGAACGGTAGCGTGAACAGTAAACTTAAGATTTTATTTGACAGTAGTTTTTTCACTTCCTTTTCCCCTTCTTTCTTTCTTCTTCTCTCTTTTTTTCCATTTCCTATTTCTCTCAACCATAAGTCATTTTTCTTTATTTCTAAAGTTTTAATACTCCAATTAAGCCTTATTAATGCTAAAAAATATAAATTAAAGACTATAAAAGTATCAATTAAAGCCAAATTCTTTAAAATTTCTTTGGAGGAGAAAATAAGATAATTTTCTCAAATCTTCTCTTTAGCTTGAGTTAAGTTTTTTGTTAGCTATAATAGTTATTTTTAAGCTGTGGGTGATCTTTTGTGAGCATTAATGGCTAATAATTATTGTTAGATTTAGTAGTATGAAAATTTATAATTTTTGGATAAATAGTACTGTGAATAGTATATTTTCTTTATAACTATTATTCACCATCTATTAATGGTTAAATTAATGTTAGAATTTGTTTATAGAGACTCTAAGAGGTTAGAATTTATGGAGAATTATTTTATGTGATTATTTTTAGAAAACCCTAAATTTTGAAATTTTGGGAAATTTTATTTAGGAGAAGAGAACTCAAGGAATTAAGGATCTTTTGGATTTGAGCAAGAGTTGAGCTTGATTAGAAAGCTTCTTTTTTTTTTGTGTGTGTTCAGAGGTAAGTGTGAATTTCGTTTCATGTATATGATTCTCCATATGAGAATTTTTGCTAAAGTATATTATATTCATATATATGTATATGTTATTTATGAATTCAATTTAATGAAATCCTCCTTAAATAGAATCTTTGAATGTTATAATGACTTGATTATTTTCTTTAGACCAAGTTTATTAATGAGCCTTTGTTATGCATAATATGATATGTTATTCATATATTGTGATCTCTTAATCACTTTTAATTACTGTTGAACTAATGCATGATATGTATATCACGAAACATACATTATAAAATATTTTTTCCAATGAGAGTTAATTCATTGGTCCAATGTGCACAAAGAAAACCTAGCTGATAGGGTATAGTATCAGTGTTCCACCTAGAGGGGATCACGAGCTTTAAGCATATGCCTGCGCAAGCATATATGTCATGTGAAGGTAGCAAGGCTACCTAAACGTTATGATATGATATCAGTTCTATGTTATGTTTATTTGATAATGTCATTCTTTATAAGTATTTATGTTCTTAAAAAGAATCATGATTTGATATTCATATATGTATTATGAAATGATTGGATAGTACTACCATTTGTAAGCACTTATGATATTAATGTGTATGTTAAGATTTCTTTCTAGTACCCTGGTACATATTCAAGATTTGCTATTTAAGTATTCTATATATGTTATTCATTCTGATTGTTCACATCTTACTGAGTTGAAGGCTCCCCACTCTTCTGTGGATTTCAAGTTCTAGCTTAGTTCGAGAGAGAGTTAATCCTGAAGACAGAACTTCTTGATTTTCTTCTCCACAAGAAGACTCTTTTATGTAATATTTTTGGATAATAGTTGAATTATATATATGTATTCATGTCTATGAGAAGTATACTCTTAGAAGCTCTATAGATGTGTGTAATGTTGCTTATTCGTTTATTTGGCATTGTAGACTTTCCCTTATTCCATATTGATGTTACAATTATCTTTTGATCGGAAAGGAACAATAGGAAATGTCATATCAGGTTGAGGAGATATATATAAGATATGAATGTTTGGCATGATGCTAGTATGTATTATATGTTTGATTCAAGTTAGCTAAGGGTTCTACAGGTATACGGTAGCCTTATGCCTACCCTTACCCTAGGACCGTCACACCAGTGGTTTTGGGGTGTGACATTACATCATTCTCTCCTAGATAGATAAAATTCGACCTCGAATTGGCCGCCGCATCATCATCAAAGGAATCCCTAGAAAAAAGGATGAAATGTTTTACCTTGAACACATCTATAGTACGAACATGGCTAGGCAACTCTAGACGATAAGCATTGGGATTAATTTTCTCAATAATTTCCACGTGGACAATCTTCTTTGCTAATAATTTGTTGTACTCGCCAGTAGGAAAATGATCTTTGGTAAGGACTACTCAGACAAAATCACCAACTTCAAACTCAATATGGTGACGCTTCTTATCATCATCTTCTTTATACTTGGAATTAGATTGTTGGATATGATCATGGACTGCCTTGTGAATATCTTGCAAGTTAGAAACAAAATCGACTGTCTTGCCATGAATTTTGGTAGCATTAGGCAGATGCAACAAATCCAGTAGTCCTTTAAGAATAATAAAATAAACCACATGGAAGGAGCTGAACCCTATGCTTCTATTAATGGCATGATTATAGGCAAATTCTATTTGACATAACTTTTGATCCCAGCTCTTCACATGCTTGCCTACTAAAAAACGCAATAAATTTCCCAAAGATCGATTAACAACTTCAGTCTGGTCATCTATATGGAGATGATAAATACTGCTAAAATTCAACTATGTATTAACCATTTTCCATAGACTACACTAGAAATGACTTAAAAAAAAAATGAGTATCTCTATTAGAAATGATAGAAATAGGCAATCCATAAAGACGGTAGACTTCACGAAAATACAACTAAGCAACTTTAACAGCATCTGTGGTCTTTTTGCAAGGTATAAAATGAACCATTCTAGAGAAACGATCAGCAACCACAAAGATGAAATCATTACCTCGTTGTATTTGCAGTAACCCTAATATAAAGTCCATGCTAACATCCACCCAAGGCTGAGAAGGGATTGGTAGAGGTATGTATAACCTAACATTCGAAGTTGTACCTTTGGAAACTTGGCAGACCTGACACCTCTGCATATACTGCTCTACCTCTTTTCGAATAGTTGGCCAAAAATAAGAATCCTGAACTAATTTCAAAGCTCAATCCCTGCCAACATGACCCTCTCCATGTAGATCCTTTATAATTTGTAAACGCAAACTACTTTCTGTGATGCACAATTGACTACCTTGGAATAAGAAACCATCATGTAATAAAAAGTTTGTCTTTTCTCTAGCTTGCATCTTTTTTAAGATAAGAGAGAAATACAGATCAATAGCTAATAAATCACGAAAAGAATCATATCCAGGTACCTCAACTGTCATTGTAGTCAATAATCTCCTAATGTGACTTAGGGCATCAGCAACTTGGTTAGTTACTCCGACCATGTGTCTGACCTTAAAAGTAAAATGCTGCAAATATGCAACCCATGGCACATGACATGATGACACCTTATTCTACCTATTAAGATTCTTCAAGGCCTCATGATTAGCATACAAGACAAATTCACGTTGGAATAGATAATGTCACCAATGTTTGATGGCTTGGACCACTGTATAAAACTCCACATCATAAGTATTGTAATTGAGTTTGGAACCTGATAACTTCTCACTAAAATAAGCTGCAGGCCTATTATTCTAACCCAACACTGCTCCAATGCCTACTTTTGAAGCAACATTGTGTAGCTCAAAAGGCTATGAGAAATCAAGAATGACTAAAATTGGTGCAATGGTAAGGCGTATCTTAATAAGCTGGAATGCCTTCTCGGCATCATCAGTCCACTAGAATTTTCCACCCTTCATACAATTAGTAACAGGTGTCATGATGCTACTGAAATAGGTTATGAAACACCTATAGAATGATGCAAGCCTATGGAAACTGCATAATGAGTGTGTGAGGTTGAGGCCACTGTCTTACTGCTTCAACCTTGGATTCATCTACTTGCAACATATCACTTGAAATGAAAAAGCCCAAAAACAACAACTTAAGCAAGAGAAAACATATATTTTTTCACTGATGCATAGAACTTCTGTAATACCCAACAAATTCCTAACTCATGTGCATGAATAAATTCTCAGTATGTGATCCATTAGTCTTGAATTGATGGGGAATAATTTTAGAGATACAGTTAGAAAGCAAATTTGACATTTTTTCGGAATCTGGCGGTGTCGGGACACTGCCGAGAAATTAGCAGTCCGGTCAACAGAAGAATTTATGAGGTTGACTTGGGGGTAAAATATGACCGTAATTTATGTGTAATTTTGGTAAAAAGAAAGAAGTGAAAATCATTTAGGAATACTGAAAAGTAAAGAATGGCATTTTGGTAAATAAAGGGTAATTCAAGGTGAATTGTGGAAATGGATCAGTCGGAGTTACAGAATGACTCCAGAACTATTTTTATAATTAAGGATAAATTAAAATAAGCATATTTCCTTTTACATTGATATCAAAATCTTAACAAAACTTTCGGAATAAATTTCAAAAGATTTAAGGACCAAAATGCAAAGCTTGAAACTTGAGGGATTAAGTTGTAATTTTACACTCAATTTTGTCTTATATGGGCTATAATTCACGGGAATTGGCAGCAGCTCTTCTTCTCTATTTTTGTTCTTCCATTGCCATTTTCTTCCTTTCCAATTTATTTTCTTCATAACTTCTTCATTTCTTCACCAAATTGAATGATCATCTAGCTCTATCCATTTCCATCCATAGATTATTGATTGGAGCAAAGAATTTGGAGGAAAATTTAGAGTAAAATTTCGGCCAACATAGTGAATTTGGGTAAGTTATTATTTTGTTTGATTTGATTAATGATTTAGTGATTCTTAAGTTTAATTGAATGGGTATTGAGTTTAATTGCATTAGATTATCCATATTTTAAAGTAATTGTAATTTGAATATTGAATTTGAAGTTGTAAAGGGTGAGATGTTGAATTAGTATTAGGAATGTTAAATTGATGTTAGAAATGTTCAATTGGATATGAATGAACAACTAATTGATGGCTAATTTGATGTGAAATTGTAGATTGAAGGAATTGAGTTTTCAAAGTTTGCTAAAATTGGGGATTTTGATGAATTTGGTGGAATTAGCTATTGCATTGGCAATTGGAAGGCTTAGGTGAGTTTATATTGCATCAAATACCATGTTTAAATCATTAAATTAATGAATTGAACCAATTTGTAAAATCCCTAATGGTGGCCGAACCATGTACCCTAAAGTTTGCCTATGTGTTTGTTTGATTTCCTTTGGTTTTTCCTTGCCAATTTGACCATAATTTAATGTTGGTTAATCTTGCTTTTGATGCCCTTGTGTTATTGAACAATGTATCTTATTATTGGATTGAATCGGCAAGCCAATTTTGCTCCGAACCCTAACCTATTGGCTTGTCATTGTATGTTACCTTGTGTTTGATAATTTGCCCAGTTTATTTGTCATTTGGCTTGTGGTTTGCATGTCATAGGCCTACCAATTGAATACCATTGTCGTTGGCGACAATGGTATGCCAATTGACTTATTGGTCTCGGCCACCGAACTCACTCTTGTTCCTTGATTTATTTTATTATCACACTTGATTTTATTAATTGTAAATTACCTTTGACATTATAAATGAGTTTATTGAATATTGATTAATTGATACCGAACCAATTACTATTGATTGATTGATATCCAGATGCCATTATTGCTTATGGTATCCCTTGCTTTTGATCCTGTTATGGTTTGACAGAACTTTCGATTCGACAGGGGAGTGGGGAAATACTATCGACTTTGTGCACATTGTATATTTGTACCCTAGCTAGGAGGAGTTATGGTCCTGGCCATAGGACCTGATCAACTTTATGCTTATTTGATACTAGTGACCTACATGGTCCAGTGATATTGATTGATATGATACTGGCGACCTATATGGTCCAGTGATATCGATGATTTGGTGACTGTTTGATTTCTTTTCATTCAGTCCATCTTATTATCTGCCTTTCCATATGTAACCGAATATATTTGCTATTTCTTGACCTTGACTGTATTTTGATAACCCTATTATTTATTGTATATCATTTGGTTTATTCCTTGGCCTATTTGTACCTATTTCATTATTGCGATGCATGTAAATTCACTAAGTATCATCTATACTCACCCGTTTGATTGTTTACCCCTTTTAGGAAAGGAGTAAGTTGCAGAATCCCGACATCTATCTTCTATTGATTTCTGCTGCAGTTTATTTATATAAATTCTAGATTTTTGTATTATTATTTGAGGTTTCTTTATTTAGCTGCTCTATGGGTATGCATGGGTTAATTAGGAGATTAATATTATGAATGATATATTGATAATTATATTATGAGCGATATGTTGGATTATGATGTGATATGTGAATAATACAGCCAACTGCAGAATGTTTAACAGGTTAACAGAATGAGTATAGAACTGCATAATGAATGGTAATTAAATAATGAATAATTATTTGAGATTTATAGATTATGTAATGATACTGGGTTCTACGGGTGCCGGTCGCCATTGGAATTTCCATGCCCTAGGACCATCGCGGCTTGGGAAACTGGGTCGTAACAAAGGTGGTATCAGAGCTCTAGGTTCACAGAATGTGAATTTAGGTAACAGATGAATATTGACAGAATTGCAGAGGAATAGTGACTAAGTATAGAATGGGGTAGAATTAAGTATACCATGGAGCATAGGATTTCCTTTGTCGTCTATTGCTGTCATCGTCTGATATATGTCTATATTCTGTGTTTTTACTATATTCTGAGACTGTTTATATTTTCTCGACAGATTACAGAGATGTCTGACAGTAGAGACAAAGATACCAGAGAGGCTAGGATTGCCTCCAATGAGTCCCTAGGAAGGGAGATTAGTATACTAGAGGGTCCATCTCAATCTTGACGGACTACAGAGGACACAGAGAGGGAAGATGACCCATGGAGGGTAGAGATGATGAGAGGTATGATGGAGTTAAGGAGGGAGGTAGCTGATTTGAGGAGGGAGAGACAGCAGGCATAGCCAGCGCCTGCTCTTACAGTGGTACCTCCACCATTAGTACCTGAGGCAGTGGCATCGGGTCCTATGCAGCCAGTGGGGGCTCAGAGGGAGCCAACTGCACAGGGAAGCAGGAGAGAGATAGATGAATGAGGAGTATCCATGTTTAGCTTTTTGAAGTTAAACTTACCTGAGTTCAGAGAAGATGGAGATACAGACCCAATTGACTTTTTGGAGGAGGTAGAGAAGGTAGTGAGGAAACTACCTTGTTCTGAGTTGAGATCAGTGGAGTTAGTGGGCTTATTGTTAAAGGGTAAGGTCTGGACTTGGTTCTTGAGACATATAGAGATCAGACTATATAGAGAGCACCCACCTACTTGGGCAGAGTTCCGACAGGGTTTAATTGAGGAGTTTATCACTGAGGGTGTTAGGACCCGTAATTTGGTCAGATTTGAGCAGCTAGAGCAGGGAGACTGATCAGTAGAAGAGTATGCCAAGGAGTTTTTACGGTTGAGTAGATATGCTGCTCATTTAGTACCGTCAGAGGCTGATATGATTAGTAGATTCCGGAGGGGTTTACGTGTTGCACCTCATAATGTCTTGTTAGCTACAGATTTCCCTTCTTTGACTATAGTAATTGACAAGGTTGCACAGATAGAGAAAAAGTATAAGGCTGAGGAAAGCCAAGAGGGAACAGAAGAGGAAGGGTGGTCCAGAATCACAGGCTAGGAAAGGGGAGAACAGCTCCCATCTTAGACAGGTAGAATCGATACCCCAAATTGAGCAGGGATCATCTGGGGGTAGACAGAGGAAGAGATTTCGGAGTAGGGGACCACCTGTAGTTTGGTTTACACCTAATTTCTCACAAGGTTCTTCTAGACCAATGGCACGGGCATCTGGTATGCCAGTTTGTGGGTCTTGTGGTCGAAGACATGGAGGGGAGTGTTGGAGGCAGACTGGTGCATGTTTGAAGTGTGGCCAACAGGTTCACTTTATTAACAGGTGTCCTTTGAGGGCTGATCAGCAGCCATTAGTCACAGTTTCTCAGCCAGTGGTTCAGGCTAGTCAAAATATGGGTAGAGAGACTACAACTAGAGGCAGAGGCAGGGGAAAACAAGCTTCCAGTAGTAGTCAGGCTTCAGTTGGTAGGGGCCAAAGTAGAGTTTCTGTTATTAACACTCAGAAGACACAGACACCTGATGATGTTGAGATAGGTGACTTAAATAGGGATTGATGTAACAGATGTATTGATTGACTTTGGTACCATATACTTATGGTTTGCATCAGTAAATAGAGAAAGTTAAGTTATCAAATGTATCTTAGAGACAATTATACTTATGGGGAAAAATGTATAAGTAAACTATGGTTATCTAAG
>CANXYC010086423.1:0-27386 GCA_948193065.1 Aleurites moluccanus | reverse complement strand
TTGCATCAAATATTGTGTTTGAATCATTGAATTGATAATTGGAACACTTTGCCAAAAACCCTATAGTGGCCGAACCCTTTTGCCCTAAATATGCCTATGAAATTGTGTGATTTTCCTTGATTTTCTCTAGCCAATTTGATCTATTATAATATTGTTTGATTGTGTTTCTTTGATACCTATGCCTTGTTGGATAATGTAGCTTGGTGTTGGTTTGATTGGGTAAGCAAAATTTACCACCAAACCTAACCTATTGGCTTGCCATTGTATGCCCACTAAGTATTCGATGAATTACCTAGTTCATTTGCAGGCCTATTGGTTTGCATGCCATAGGCCTACCAATTGAATACCATTGTCATTAGCGACAATGGTATGCCAATTGACTTACCATTTTTGGCCACCGAACCAACCTTTGTTCTACACCATTATTGTTTACCATAACATGTATCTTTACTTAATTGTTATATTTCTTATGCCATTGATCCATATTCTATGTGATTTGATTGATATTGATCATATTGTCAATGATGGTACTATTGTTGCATAATGGTATCTAGTGATAAGTTATTTCCTTATATTAGCCCAAATGTGGTTTGATAGAGCTGTCTCACCGACAGGGTAGTGGGTACATACTGTCGGTAATGTGCACATTGACTTTAATGCCCTAGCTGGGAAGGGTTTATGATTCCAGCCATAGGACCTGATCAATCTTATGATTGTGTGATATGTGATCGACTATAAGATTACACATAGTCTACGAGTTGATATATGTGATTGACTATGTGATTACACATAGTCTACAAGTTCATGGCCCTCTATCTGTCTTACCATATTGATTTCCCTGATTGGATATGACCATTGCTATTCCTACTATTCACCAATATTGATTTTGTCATTTGTATGATTTACTCTGTACCATTATCTCTTATCCTTTATAAACTATTATTTGAGCCTATATTTCATTGTTGATGCATGTAAATTCACTGAGTATCATATATACTCATTCTTTCATTGTTTACCCATTTCAGGAAAGGAGTAAGTTGTAGAATCCCGACATCTATCTTTCGTAGATTTCTGCTACAGTTTATTATGTATAAATTTTGGATTTCTGTATTTATATTTGAGGTTTCATTTTAGCTGCTCCATGGGTATGTATGGGTTAATTAGAAGATAAATATTGTGCATGATATATTGATGATTATATTATGAGTTATATGATAGTTTATGATATGATATGTGAATGTTACAGCCAACTGCAGAATACTTGACAGAATAACATAATGAATAACAGGATAATATAATGGATGGTAATTATAACAAATGAATAATATATTAAGGTTTATAGATTGTGCATATGGTACTGGATTCTACGGGTGTCGGTCGCCATTGACATTTTCCGTGCCCTAGGACCGTCACGGTTCGGGAAACCGGGTTGTGACAAAAAAGAATAAAAGAGGGACAGAGAAAAGGAAACGGTTGCTAGGGCAAAAGATTATATTGTTTCTAAGCTTAAAACCCTTTTTCTTTGCAATAGAAATATATTATGAACAAGCTGAATTTAAGAATTATTAAGAGTAGAATCTGTGATGTGTCAATATTATATTCAAAAGCTTGAACTTGAGAAGATCTAATGTCCAGCTTGTCATGTCATTCCTGGATTGAGAAAACTCTTTAGAAAGAGTCAAATAAGACTGGGAAATATATATTGAAGTTGAAAGGATTTTAAAGGTTTATAGCAAGAGTTTTGTTTTTTTATTTCATTTTTAAACTCTTTAAAATTTCTTAAAACACTTAAATTTATATTTCATTAAATCAACAATTATTCACTATTAATATGTGTCCAACCCAGACCTAAGATCCCTTGGGGAGAATGTAATAGGTTAAACTGCTATAGCATTTTTGTTATTTATGAACTCCTTAATATATGATAATATCTATTGCATATGTGTTTTTTGTCTCCACTATTAATAGATGATAGAAACTCATCATTTGAGCTTTCTGCTCTTCATTGCGTGGCTTGTTCTTGTTTTTGTTAATTTAATGGCGTATTTATTCATCAACCAAGATCTATATAAAATAGATTATGGTATAGCAGTTTATAAACCCATTCATGGCAAAACTTCATTTCTACCAATTGCCAATGATGGTGATAAGCGAAAACTGCAAGTGTACAGATCGCATTTGCAAGTAATAGTGATGAGAAAATATCGTTCCCACGAGGAAAAGGATTATCAACGAATCACCTTAATTCTATTCTTTTATTTGGAAAATAATAGGTTGGGAGTTTTTTTTAAACTAATTTAGTTAAAGCTAAATTAAGCAAGAATTTAGAAAAATAGATTTATAAAATCTAGGGTCTAGATTGATCAATCAATTTATGATTTCTAGCGTTCTTTCTTAATTAGATCCAATTACTTAGGATTAAATACCAGGTTTTCCAAGATTATGTTAAACCC
Source organism: Aleurites moluccanus (assembly GCA_948193065.1). NCBI lineage: Eukaryota > Viridiplantae > Streptophyta > Magnoliopsida > Malpighiales > Euphorbiaceae > Aleurites > Aleurites moluccanus. Next base: position 24,933 of record CANXYC010086423.1, on the reverse strand, counting down.
TTTCTCAAGGCGAATTACAAATATTTATGCTAAACTAAAGTCTACTCTTGTGATCTTCGGACGTTAACACAAATGCATTAAGTTCTTTGGACAACCCTTACAAAGGATCACAAAGGAGTGTCCTTATCTCTAAGCAACACATTCCCTAGGTCTATTAATTTCGTGAACCAATTTTATGTTTCCACTCTCACTACTTCACATAAAATCATAAATTAATGAAATTAATGGCCTATTAATCTCACTATTCTTAAATTCCAAAATTAACAGATTAATCCTAATTAATCTTTTCTAATCAATTCGAACGTCAAAAAATCACAAATTAACTCAATGAATCCATCTAGACCATATGAGGTATTTTAGTTACTCATAATTGAAAACGAAAAGAAAATTAAGAAATTAATATTGAAATTCATAAGAACAGATTTAAATAAAATGTGGAAGAGTACTAAATGCATAAATTCAAACTCTTCCTTCCGAATTTACGTTAAAAAAATAATATATGGAATAAACTTACAATAGATTTTGAAGCAGAAATTAAACTTGCTAAATTCTCACACTCAATTGTTGCTCCCCTCATAATACAATAAGAGAAAAATATATAATGAGGATTCTCTCCTTAATCTCCTTGAAAACCTCTCTTCTTTTCTAACCCCTTTTTGTCTTTAATTTCCAGATCAAACTCTTGAAAGCAAAGTATCCATCTGATTAGTCGCGGTTTAGCGTCTGTCTTATTCATCAAATACTTTATGGCTGCATGGTCTATGAAAACGATCACCTTGGAAAGAGTGAGATAAGACCGAAACTTGTCTAGTGCTACAACAATGGCTAACATCTCCTTTTCTGTGGTAGCGTAATTCCGTTGAGCTTCATCAAGGAGTTTACTTGAGTAGTAGATGACATGAACTTTCTTGTCTCTTCTTTGGCACAAAATTGCTCCTACAGCAAAATCACTAGCATCGCACATGATTTCGAATGGAAGACTCCAGTCGGGAGGTGAAATAATTGGTGCGGTTATCAGTGCCTTTTTTAAAGTTTCAAACGCAGCCAAACACTTACTATTGAAGATAAATTCCGCATCTTTATTCAACAGTTCGCATATGGGTTTGGCAATCTTTGAAAAGTCCTTAATAAACCTTCTGTAAAAACTGGCATGACCAAGAAAACTACGGACTCCTTTTACATTTGTTGGTGGAGGCAACTTTTCAATCACTTTTATTTTAGCTTTATCTACCTCAATGCCCCTTTCAGAAATCTTATGGCCAAGCACAATGCCTTCTTGCACCATGAAGTGGCATTTCTCCCAGTTCAATACTAGGTTTGTTTCATCACATCTTCTCAGCACCTTGTTCAAATTCTCTAGGCATTTATCAAATGAGGAGCCATATACAGTAAAATCATCCATAAAAATCTCCATTGACTCCTCAACCATATCCGAAAATATCGCCACCATACACCTTTGAAAAGTGGCAGGGGCATTGCAAAGTCCAAACGGCATCCTTCTGTAAGCAAATGTACCATATGGACATGTGAAGGTTGTTTTCTCTTAGTCCTCGGGATGGATATGTACCTGAAAGTATCTTGAGAAACCATCTAGAAAACAAAAGTAAGTTTTGCCCGCTAATCTTTCGAGCATTTGGTCAATGAAAGGCAATGGAAAATGATCTTTTCGGGTAGCAGTATTAAGTTTTCTATAATCAATACAGACTCTCTACCCGGTAACTTTCCTAGTAGGAATTAATTCATTATTTTCATTTGTTATTACAGTTATTCCCCCTTTCTTAGGAACTATATGTATAGGACTTACCCATGAGCTGTCCGAAATGGGATAAATTATCCCAGCATCTAGTAGCTTGGTTACCTCTCCTCTCACTACTTCTTTCATATTAGGGTTTAGCCTTCTTTGACTCTGAATAACAGGCTTAAAATTATCTTCTATTAATATCCTATGCATGCATATGGATGGGCTAACCCCTTTAAGATCATAAATAGACCACCCTAAAGTAGTTTTAAACTCTCTCAAATATCTCAAAACATTTTCTAGCTCGGTGTTATTCAGTTTAGTATTAACAATACAAGGTAAAGTATCATTTGAACCAAGAAATGTGTACCTTAGAGCTGGAGGTAGAGGCTTCATCTCTACCTCTGGTGCTTTTTCAATTGATGGCGGTGGTAGTGATTTACCTTTTTCAAGTTCCTCGAACTGATATCTCCTTTTGAATGGCATGGCAGACACTGCTTCTAGAGCATAAGCATAAACCTGAACCTCCTGATCTTCATCTTTAGTGGTTGAGTTGTTTACCAGACACGATTCTAGAGGGTCCTCAAAATGTTCCTTTTCAATCACCTCTTTCACCCGTCCATCAATTAAATCCACAGAAAAACAGTCATCTAACAAAGTCGGTTGTTTTACTGCTTGTCCTATATTAAACACTACTTCCTCACCCCCTACTCTCAAAGTCATTTTTCCTCCCTTTGCATCAATTAAGGCTCCAGCCGTGGCTAGGAAAGGTCTTCCTAGAATTAGGGGAATTTCTATGTCTTCATCCATATCTAGAATCACAAAATCAACAGGGATAATGAACTTCCTTACTTTGACTAAGACATTCTCAATTATACCCATTGGATATTTCACTGATCTATCAGCTAGTTGTAATGTCATCCTTGTAGATTTCAAGTCAGCAAATCCTAGTCTCTTACTAATGGATAAAGGCATTAGACTTACACTAGCTCCTCGGTCATTTAACGCCTTCTTGAACTCCGTATCTCCAATTGTGCAAGGTATGGAGAAACTTCCTGGATCTTTGAGCTTGTGGGGAAGCTTGTTAAGGATAATAGCACTGCAATCTTCAAAAAGTGCTATTATTTCATCGTCTTCGATCCTCCTCTTGTTGGCTATTATGTCTTTGATGAACTTTCCATAGTTAAGCATGCTAACTAATGCTTCAGCAAACGGAATGTTGATGGTTAGTTTTTTTAACAAGTCCAGGAATTTTTTATATTCCTTATCTAATTTCTGCTGCTTCAATCTCTTAGGATAAGGAATTTGTGGAACATAAGGGTGTGGTGCAACATATGGAACTGGTGTTGCTTCTGGTGCAGCCTCATTTTCCCTATCTTCTGGTCCTTGCTCTTGCTCTACTTCAGGATTTGTCTGATTCTCATCTTTCTTCTTTGGCTGTGGATTCTCCAATTGCTTTCCACTTCTTAAGGTCACAGCTTTGCACTGTTCTCTAGGATTGACTTCAATTTTACTTGGCAACGCTCCTTGAGGTCGGACATTCAATGCTTCAGCCAATTGCCCGATCTGAGTTTGCATGTTCTTGTTCTGAGCAACTAACTGATCACTTTGATTAACCAATTGTTCGAGGGTGAATTCCACCTTCTGAAATCGAGTATTGGAGGCAGTGATAAATTTTTCTAAGGCTGATTCAATGCCCTGAGTTGGCTGTTGTTGCGCTTGTGGAGGTCTCTGGTTGTTTTGATATTGAGGTTTCTGATCATTTTGATATTGAGGTCTCTAATCCCCATCTCGATTGTTTCCCCAAGCTAAGTTGGGATGGTTTCTCCAGCCAGAATTGTAGGTATTAGAGTACGGATTATTTTGTGGTCTGTTTTGTTGTGTACTCTGATTCCCTACAAATTGGATATGTTCAACTGTTGGACATTCTGAAGCTAGATGTCCACCTCCACATATCTCACATAGGCTCATCTGATTGGTCTGAGTGTTCACGCTCATCTTCTTGAATGTCCTTGCTATTTGGTCCACTTTTGCTACTAGAGTTTAGATACCATCATTGGTAAAGTATGCCATATGTTTTGGTGGACCTCTTTCATTAGACCAGTGATAAGCATTAGTGGCCATATCTTCAAGCAATTGATAGCCTTCATTAACATTCTTCTTCATGAAGGCTCCCCTTGCTGCTGCATCAATGTTGCCTTTTGTCTGCTCAAAGAGACCGTTATAGAAGATTTGAATTAGTAGCCAGTCTTGAACTCCGTGATGAGGACATCTTCTTTGCATATCCTTAAACCGCTCCCAGGCTTCATATAGGGATTCATATTCATGTTGTCTGAAACCAGTAATATCACTTCGGAGTTTTGTTGTTTTCCCATATGGAAAATATTTGCTAAGGAAAGTTCTCACCATTTGGTCCCAAGTAGTTATGGAACCACGATCTAGACCAAGCAACCATGTCTTTGCCTTATCTCTCAAAGAAAAGGGAAAAAATCTCAGTTTAATAGCATCTTCAGGAACTCCATTTATTTTAAAAGTGTCACATATCTCCTGGAAAGTTACCAGATGGGCATTAGCATCTTCGATCGTATTTCCCCCAAACTGAGAGTTTTGCACCATTTGGATGATTGCTGGCTTGATTTCAAAAGTATTAGCAGTAATTGCCGGCCTTTGTATAGCAGGCTTGAGTTGGGAGTCTGGCATAGCATACTCCTGCAGAGGACGATTTTTATTTCCTGCCATATTTTCGAGATTGAGTTTCTCGATTTCTTCGTTGTTGAAATCGCCGATCTGGGTTTGTTCTGCTTCGATAATTGTTGCCAAAGATGGATGTTCCTCATCTTGCCTTGCCCGTTCCGCTTCGATTCGCTGTTTTCTTGCTTTATTATTGGCTCTGCACGTATGCTCAATCTCAGGATCGTAGTCCAGTGATTTTTCGCCGGAATTGCCTCGCATAAAACCTGAAAATCAACAAACAAACCGGTTAGTAATACCAATTCCAAATTAATAGTCCAAAATTAAAGAATGTGAATCTGACAATGTCGCAATTCCCCGGCAACGGTGCCAAAAACTTGATAGGCAAAAATTGCAAGTGTACAGATCGCGTTTACAAGTAATAGTGATGAGAAAGTATCGTTCCCACGAGGAAAAGGATTATCAACGAGTCACCTTAATTCTATTCTTTTATTTGGAAAATAATAGGTTGGGAGTTTTTTTTTAAAACTAATTTAGTTAAAGCTAAAATAAGCAAGAATTTAGAAAAATAGATTTATAAAAACTAGGGTCTAGATTGATCAATCAATTTATGATTTCTAGCGGTCTTTCTTAATTAGATCCAATTACTTAGGATTAAAGACCAGGTTTCCCAAGATTATGTTAAACCCTTTCTCAAGGCGAATTACAAATATTTATGCTAAACCAAAGTCTACTCTTGTAATCTTCGGACGTTAACACAAATGCATTAAATTCTTTAGATAACCCTTACAAAGGATCACAAAGGAGTGTCCTTATCTCTAAGCAACACATTTCCTAGATTTATTAATTCCGTGAACCAATTTTATGCTTCCACTCTCGCTACTTCACATAAAATCATAAATTAATGAAAGTAATGGCCTGTTGATCTCACTATTCTTAAATTTCAAAATTAACAGATTAATCCTAATTAATGTTCTCTAATTATTCGAACGTCAAAAATCACAAATTAACTCAATGAATCCATCTAGACCCTATGAGGTATTTTAGTTACTCATAATTGAAAACGAAAAGAAAATTAAGAAATTAATATTGAAATTCATAAGAATATATTTAAATAAAATGTGGAAGAGTACTAAATGCATAAATTCGAACTCTTCCTTCCGAATTTACGTTAAAAAAATAATATATGGAATAAACTTACAATAGATTTTGAAGCAGAAATTAAACTTGCTAAATTCTCACACTCAATTGTTGCTCCCTTCAGAATACACAATAAGAGAAAAATATATTATGAGGATTCTCTCCTTAATATCCTTGAAAACCTCTCTTCTTTTCTGACCCCTTTTGATGTCTACTTATATTCCTTTGTATGATTTAAAAAATTCAGTTTAACCTGGTGGTCTCCATTTTGACCTGGTAAATAATAATTTGACTGGGTTACTCGGTTAAAACTTCTGTATAAAACTTGCTCCATTAATATCCTTTGACCGGGTAAATCATATTTTGACCGGGTAAATAACAATTTGACTGGATTACCCGGTCAAAACTTCTGTATAAAACTTGCTCCGTTAATATCCTTTGATCGGGTAAAAAGAAAAAAATATCTTCTCCAAATTTCCAGCTCATGAAGCTACTTTTTAACATATACCCATTTGATCTGAATACAAAATAAAAAAAAAGTTTTAGATAGAAACTATATTTGTTAGATACAATTTAACAACTTAATTTAAATTTCAAAAACTTTTAGATAAATTTGAATCTATTTATTCAATAAAACAACTAAAATTAAACTAACTAATTTAAAAGTAAATAATCTAAAATTAAATCCTTAAATAACTAGTTGTGGTCTCAATTAAATAAATATAGGCATAATTTAAATAAAATTATATAAAAATATTAGATAAAATATCAAGACAACAGATGGTGAGAAATATGAACTCTCAAACCATATTTTGCATCTTATTCTGAGTTAAAGCAATTCGTAAAGCCATGGGATAAACATTTCAAATGGAAGAATTAATACATTTTTTATGTTGAAAATTTCAAATAACTAACTATTATTGGGCAAGGAAAGTGAAAAATCTGTCTTTGGACTAATCTGTTGATCAAACAATAAATTTACAAATGAAAAAACACAAGCAGCGATCTAACAAACCCATTTTTCTTCCTTGGTTTTTTGTTTCTATTGTCATGTTACTCCAGCCACCAGATTCTGGAATTAAATTTGTGACTATAAAATTAACAAACTAAATTTACACAACCATATTGAAATTAGAGCAACATTTGGTGCCCAATAATATAATTTACCTTATTTTTATGTTGAATTTTAAATTCACCAACTACTCCTGTTGTGCAAGGAAAGTGAAAAATTTGTCTTTGATCAAAACGTGGCACTCATGACTAGAAAACTAGCTGTTCAGCTCTATCAAAATTGGAAATGGCTTGGACTCGTCTCTTAACCAAACACTAAATTTTCAAATTAAAGAACACGTGCAGAACCTTACAAAACACATTTTAGTCCCCAGAAAGAACAAACCAATTTCCACCATTTCTAACTTCAGACAATCAGTAGAATAAATCTGAGAAAAATAAAGGAAAGAGAGGAAGAGATGGTCGAACAATCGTTTAAATCAATAAATAAAGACATGAATTGTTAAAGCCACTGTGAAATCCATCAGAAATTTGCTATTCGCCTAAAAACCAGCCTCAAAACTTTAAATTAATGGAAACAACTTTAAACTAACATCCAGTATAACTTCAGGCTACCTTCTCCTAGCTTCCATTATTACAAACAAAATAAGTACCCCCAACAAATCTACCATTAGCGTCAGTAGAGTGTGAACAATTAGTTTCACCCAGTGGTTATAGGGCCAACATGAAATAATCTAAATTCAGTGTTTCTTCGGAAATCTGCATCCATTATGTGGACGCCTAGTAGTATCTTCAATGTACATAATAGGATTTTGATCAGTTCGTGTTAGTAAATCCCTCTCCAAAGCTCATAATTGCTTGCCTTTACCTCTTGAAGTGAGTGAACCTGTTCACCTTCACTACAACTGATTTCAACACCAAATCTTTTGCCTTCCGTCCATCATATTCTGCAGTTGCTTCAGCAGTATACCGACTCACTTTTCCTCCGTCTGGCATCGGTTTGATCGGTTTGAAGGATGATTATCAAATCAAATTAATATTTTTGATTTTAAAATTTTAAAATAAAATCAAACTATCATTATAATTAAACTGTCAATTTCGATTCAGTTTAATTTGGTTTGAATATCTTCGGTGGTTTCAAATTATAGGATTTTTTATTTATAAATCGTAATTATTTTATTATAAATTTAGAGAAAATACCGATAAAATATCAATAATAAAAATTTTCAAAAATAATTTAATATTGTACAATCCAAATTTTATTTATTTTATTAGTTAACACACCCAAAATTTGTATTTTTTTTTTCAAAAATTAGACTATTATTTATTTATCTTTAGTTAATTTTTAGAGATGATATTTTTTTAAATTCTAAATTAATATTAGGTTAAAAAAAATATGGTTATATATAAAATAAAATAAAATATATTTAATTGTAATAATAGAAAAAAAAATATATATATAATTTCGGTTTGGTTCGATTTGAAATCAAAGAAAAAATGCTCAAACGGCAAACTAAACCGAATATTTTTCAAATTAAATAAATTATAAAATCATCGATTTCGATTTAATTTGATCAATTTTATATCGAATTTAAAATTATACTAACCTTAAACAATGAATAGATGGGGTTATTTCTACCGCATGTCAAATTCGCTTTTCCAAGTGTAATTTTCAACTCCATAATTTTTCCATTGCACTTTCACTATTAGGATTTCTTTGTTTCTCAACCTCTTTACTTATCTATCTATAATCTGAACATGAATTTCCTCATATGAAAAATCTTCATCCACCTCTATCACTTGCACTTGAAGAAAATGTGACGGATCCGGTATATACTTCCTTAGTATATAAACATGGAAGATTGGATGTACATGGCTTAAACTCGGAGGAAGAGCTAAGCGATAGGACATATTTTCAACTCTATAAAGAATCTCAAATAGTCCCACATATCTAGGTGATAACTTTTCCTTTTTGCCAAATCTAACACCTTTCATAGGGAAAATTTTAGGAAATACATGGTCACCAATAGAGAAGTGTACATTATTTCTCTTTGGATCCACGTAGCTTTACTGCCGACTGAAAGCAGTTTTCATTCTTTCTCTAATAATTGGCACCTTCTCCGTTGTCTCTTGGATCAATTAAGGTCCTTCAATTTCCCTTTCTCTTAGTTCAATCCAACAAATCGGTAATCGACACTTTCGGCCATATAGTACTTCATATGGTGCCATACCAATGGTGGAATGGTAACTATTATTATACGCAAACTCCACCAAATGTAAATACTTATCCTAACTGCCTCCAAAATCCAGAATACATAACCTCAACATGTCTTCCAATGTCTAGATGGTTCTTTCTGTTTGTTCATCCATCTGCGGATGAAATGCAGTGTTAAAATTCAACCGTGTACCCAATGCCTCCTGAAATTTCTGTCAGAATCGGGAAGTGAATTGAGTATCTCTATTCGAAATGATGGATATCGGCACCCCATGCAACCTTACAATCTTGTCAATGTACAATAGCGTACTGAGCCGCTGTATAGGTTATTTTTACTTCTAGGAAATGTGCTGACTTTATAAGTCGATCCATAATGACCCAAATAGAATCATATCCCTTTACAGTTTGTGGCAAGCCAACAATAAAATCCATAGTCACATGCTCCCATTTCCACTCTGGCAGTTCAATCTCCTACAATAAACTCAAAGGCTTCTGATATTCAAATTTTACTTGCTGACAAGCTAAGCAAGTAGCCATATACTTAGCCACATCTTTCTTTAATCCTAGCCATCAATAAGTAATTTTCAATTCATGATACATTTTTGTTGCTCCAGGATGAACACTATATGGTAAATGATGAATCTCTTGCATAATTCGCTTCCGGAGTTCATCGACATTAGGTACACACCATTTACTACCCAATTTCAATACCCCATTTTCTACTTTAAAGTTAGAAGACTTCACAATTGATTTGTCAACTACACACTTCTTCACATCATCTTTCAATTTCACCATATACGGGTCTTTGTCCTGTGAGACTTCAATTTTATTAATTAGCATTGGTCTCACTTAAAAATATGCCAACACAGCATGTGAATCTGCGACTTCAAACCGAATAACCATGTTAAACAATTCTTTCAACTGCTTGATCAGTGGTTGTTTATCTAGAACTATATGTGATAAACTGCCCACGAACTTCCAGCTTAAAACATCTGCCACTACATTTGCTTTATCCGGGTGATACAATATTTGATAGTCATAATCCTTCATCAATTCAAACCATCGTCGTTGTCATAAATTCAAATCCCTTTGTTGAAAGATGTATTGAAGGCTTTTATGGTCGGTGAAGATTTCACACTTTTCCCCATAAAAGTAATGCCTCCAAATTTTTAAAGCAAAGACCGCCGCTTGTAATACCCTTGAAAAGACTACCATAATTATATGATTATTATTCTCAGTGTTTAATTTGAAATCATCGAAATGACTAAAAATAATTTTAGAAACTCAGTTAGAATGCAAATAAAATACTTTTTCGAAAAACGTCGGTGTCGATATCGCTGCTGAGAAAATAGTAGCCCTGTCGACAGATAAATTTTTTATTCTGACAAGGGATAAAGAATCATATATATGCATGTGTAATTATGGTAAAAAGAAAAGAGTGAAAAATATTTAGGAACACTGAAAAAGTGAGCGGTGGCAAAACTGTAAATAAATAGAACTTTAGGGGTATAGTGAAAATTGGACTATCTGAGTTTCAGAACGGTTCTGAAACTATTTTTATAATAAAATATAAATAAAAATAAGATGTTTGAATCCCCACTTTGAAATCCATATTCCAATTGAATCATCAGAATAATTTACATAAGAAAATGTGGTAAAAGTATAATTTAAGAAAAGTTTAAGGACCAAAATAAAATTTGCCAATTGTGACTTAGTATATAAGCAACACTTAAGAAATTTTCTGCATTTTTTCTTCTTCCTTTCTCTTGGCCGAAAATTCCCCCTTCACTTCCCACCCATTTTCCTTCAAATTTCTTAAGGAAAATCAATGCAAATTTGAATCAAACCTTGTATCTTTCATCTTCCATCCATTTTCTACCTTGGAGAATAAAAAAAAAAAAATCAAGAACAAGCATCATTGGATTTTCGGCCCAACCCTCCATTTGAGGTAAAATATTAATTTGTTTGATTTTATGTTTGATTTAGGTGTTATAGAAGTCAAATAGAATGAGTTATGAGTTTAATTGCATCAATTAATGCATATAGTATTTTTTCCCAATTTTTCAAACCCTAACCTAAGTTGTATGAACTTGCTATGTGATTTTGAATTAGTTTATATTAATTAAGCTTAGATTATGTTAATTGGAGGCTAATGGATGAAATATATGTGGTTGGTTTGTTGTAGAAAATCAAGATTGCCAAAGTTGTGAATTTTGTCTCCTTTGAAGCTTAGGATGGAAAATCTATTTTCCAAACCAATTTAAAGTGTGAGGTGAGTCTTTTATGCAGTAATCCCGGCTTTTGACTCTCTGTGGATTTCTACAATATTTCATAGCAGTGTAATTACGTATAAATACTATATTTTTGTATGTTCATGATCTAGCTTCTCCATGGGTTATGTATGGTATAGTTAGTATATGAACATGTATGTATAACATATTATGGAGTATGATTAATGATATGACTCATTATGATGAATGCTACAGCCAATTGCAGTATAATTTATAGATAATTTTCAGATTGACAAAATAAGTAGTAATTAAGTAATTGAATAATAAATTGATGGTAATAGATGATTGCATGTGATACTGGGATTCTACGGGTATTGATCGCCTCTGGCATCTCCCCCATCCTAGGACCGTCGCGTTCTGAGAATGGGTCTTGACAGAGGTGGTATCAGAGCCCTAGGTTACAAAGGAATAGTAACTAAGTATAGTATGGGTAGAGTTAAGTAAACCATGGTGCATAGGAATTCATGTATCGTCTTTTGTTGTATTCATCAAGTATGTATGAGTATTCTACATTTCTATAATATGCTGAGTGCGTGTTTTATTTTTTGACAGTTTACAGAGATGTTTGACGATAGAGATAGGGATACCAGAGAGGCAGAGGTAGTCTCTGATGAGTCTATGGTCAGGGAATTTTCTATTTCAGAGGGATCGTCCAGATCCTGACGGACTACAGAGGAGACAGAGAGGAGTGATGACCCCTGGAGGATGGAGATGATGAGGGGAATGATGGAGTTGCATCGGGAACTAGCAGATTTGAGGCGGGAAAGACATAATATACCGCCACCTCCAGCACCAGCAGCAGTGCCACCCCCTGTTGCACCCGCTGCAATACCTATTGCTTCAGCTCCTGTACAGCCAGTTGTGGTTCTTAGAGTTGAGCAAGTTGAGAAGGTAGTTAGGAGACTACCTTGTTTTGATATCAAGGTAGTGGAGCTAGTGGGTTTGTTACTGAATAGAAAAGCTTGGACATGATTTTCTCGACGTATGGAGCCCAAATTGTATGGTGATCATCCTCCTACTTGGGCAGAGTTTAGACAGGGATTGATTGATGATTTTTTGATAGAAGAGGTGAAAACCAAGAATCTGATACAGTTTGAGCAGCTTGAGTATGGTAGCAGGACAGTTGAGGAGTATGCTGAGGAGTTCATTAGATTGAGTAGATATGCTACACAGATTGCTCCTACTGAGGCAGATTTGATTAGTATATTCAGAAGGGGTTTGCATGCCTCACTTCATAACACCCTGCTTGCTACAGAGTTTACATCTTTGACTATTATCGTTGATAAGACTAATCAGATGGAGTAAAATACAAGTCAGAGAGAGCTAAGAGGGATCAAAAAAGGAAGGGAGGACCTAGATCACAGGGCAGGAGATGGAAGAGCAACTCCCAGCCTAGACAGATTGAGCCAGTACCTAGGTTTGATCAGAGACCTCCGTCTGGCAGTCAGAGGAGGAGGACACAAAGTAGGGGACCTCCATTGCAGTATGCACCAACTTATTCTCAAGGTTCTTCTAGACCTGCTACACAGATGTCCAATGTGCCTACTTATGGTTTTTAAATGTGGGCAGTATGGACATTTTATCAGCAGATGTCCTTTGTGGGCTGATCAGCAGCCATCTGCTATAGTTTCTCAGTCCATTGTTCAGATGAGTCAGAATGTTACCAGAGAGGCTCCTGGTAGGGGCAGAGGCAGAGGAAAAGCGCCGAGTAGTAGTCAGGCCCCAACAGGCAGAGGACAGGAGCAAGTTTTTACAGTGAATACTCAGGAGGCACAGAGATCAAACAATGTGGTTATAGGTACTATTTTGGTACAGAATGATATTGTTGATGCTTTGTTTGACTCTGGTGCTTCACATTCATTTGTTTCACCTCAGTTTGCACCTAAGTTAAATAAAAATAGACAATTGTTGAGTGTGCCTCTAGTGATAGCTTCACCTATAGGGGAGAGTATAGAAGTGGATTATTATTACCCTGATTATGTATTTGAAATAGATGATAACATTTTGCATGCTGATTTGATTGAACTGCTTGTGTTAGAGCTTGATGTGATTCTTGGTATGGATTGGCTAATGGCACATCGTGCAGTTATTGATTGTTATTAGAAGAGGGTTAAATTCCAGCCTGAGGGGCAGCCTGAATTTGAATTCCTGGGTGATCGATGGGAATTTAGAGTCAGTCTTATTTCTGCTATCTAGGATAGAAGGATGATAGGGAAAGGTTGTTCAGCATACCTGGCTCATGTAATAGATGTGCAGAAGACTTCAGTAGAGATTAATTAGATATCAGTGGTTCAGTAATTCTCTAATGTCTTCCTTGATAAATTACCAGGATCACCCCCAGATAGGGAGATAGAGTTTGAGATTGAGGTGTATTCAGGTACCGATCCGACATCCATTCCTCCGTACAAAATGGCACCAGCTGAGTTGAAAGAATTAAAGGTGCGGTTATAGGAGTTATTGGATAGAGGATTTATTAAACCGAGCAGTTCTCTGTAGGGTGCTCCAGTCTTATTTATGAAAAAGAAGGATAGCTCTCTGAGGATGTGTATTAATTATAGGCAGCTGAATAAGGTGACAATGAAGAACAAATATATGTTGCCACGAATTGATGAACTATTTGATCAGTTGCAGGGTGCCCGTCATTTCTCTAAGATTGACTTGAGATCTAGGTATCACCAATTAAGAATCAATAAGGGTGATGTACCTAAGACTACTTTTAGGACCCGATATGGACATTATAAGTTCCTAGTGTTGCCATTCGGGTTGACTAATGCACCGACTAGATTTATGAATCTGATAAACAGGGTGTTTAAGCCATTCTTGGATAAGTTTGTCATAGTGTTCATAGATGACATTCTTAACTATTCCAGGAGTGAGAAGGAACATTCAGAGCATCTAAGGATTGTATTACAGATACTTCGAGAGCATTAGTTATATGCTAAGTTGTCTAAATATCAGTTCTGGTTAACTGAACTGTGCTTTCTATGTCATGTGGTTTGTAAGAAAGGTATTATGGTAGATCCTCAGAAGGTTGAAGTAGTTGCAAAATGGCCTCAGCCTACCAGTGTTTCTAAGATCCGTATTTTCCTTGGTATGATAGGATACTACAGGCGATTTGTAAAGGATTTCTCCAAAATTATTGCTCCATTGACTAAGCTGACTCGGAAACAGGAGAGATATTTGTGGACTGATGAGTGTGAGAGCCGTTTTCAGACTTTGAAGTCTTGCCTCACGAGTACTCCAGTATTAGCATTGCTATCAAAGGATGAGAAGTTTACAATGTATTGCGATGCCTCCCGAATTAGATTAGGGTGTGTTTTGATGCAGCTTCGGAGAGTGATTGCCTATACTTCTTGACAGTTAAAGAAGCATGAGGTGAGCTATCAGAAACATGACTTAGAGATGGCAACAATAGTGTTTGCACTGAAGATATGGAGGCATTATATGTATGGGTCTAAATACGAGATATATATTGATCATAAGAGTTTGCAGTATACACTTTAGCAGAAGGATCTAAACCTCCGGCAGTGCAAATGGGTTGAGTTGCTTAAGGATTATGATTGTGAAATTATTTACCATCTGGGCAAAGCTAATGTAGTAGCGGATGCACTGAGCTGAAAGTCTATGGGTAGTCTAACTCACATCTCAGTTTTTCGGAGACCTTTGATCCGTGAGATGAAGGAGTTAGTTGATATGGGTGTAGAGTTGGATTTGGGATCCTAGGATCGAAACCAGGCTCTAATAGCCCAATTTCGAGTTAAGCCACTATTGATTGATGATATTAAGGTGGCATAGGATAGGCATATATATCTACTGAAGCTGGAGGGAGATGTTTAGAATGGTAAGGTAGCAGAGTTCACAGCAGAGAATAATGTACTGAAGTGTGGAAAGCGAATATGTGTACCCAACATTGATGGCCTACGAGGTCATGTTATGAGGGAGACTCACTATTCATCATATAGTGTACATCCAGGGATTTTCAAGATGTACCATGATCTGAGGGATGTTTATTGGTGGCATGGTATGAAGAGCGATGTAGCTCAGCTTGTTTCTACATGCTTAGCCTATCAGCAGGTTAAGTTTGAGCATCAGAAGCCGTCTGACTTGCTTCAGGAGATTAAGTTGCCAGAGTGGAAATGGAAGCAAATTACTATGGATTTTGTAGCCGGTTTACCGAGGACTATACAAGGTTATGACTTTATATGGGTTATTATATATCGATTGACAAAGTATGTTCATTTCCTGGTAGTGAAGACTAGTTACTCTGCAACTCAGTATACACAGTTGTATGTGGACAAGATTGTACGACTTTATGGAGTGCCAGTGATGATCATATCTGATAGGGGTACGCAGTTTACTTCTCGATTTTGGCAGAAGTTTTAGGAGGCTATGGGTACCCAGTTACGGTTCAGTATGGCTTTCCATCCACATACTAATGAACAGTCAAAGAGGACTATCCAGACTTTGGATGATATGTTGAGATTATGTATTCTGGATTTTGAAGGTAACTGGGATCAGTATTTGTCACTGATTGAATTCTCCTACAACAACAGTTACCATTCTTCTATCGGAATGGCTCTTTATAAAGCATTGTATGATAGGAAATGCAGATCTCCAATATGTTGGGTGGAACCAAGGGAGAAATAATTAGAGGGACCAGAGTTGATTAAGGAGACGATGGAAAAGGTGCCTATTATCAAGGAACGAATGAAGAGCGCTTTCAGCAGACAGAGGAGTTATGCCGATCCAAAGCGGAAGGATGTTCATTTTGCAGTTGGTGACCATGTCTTTCTTAAGATCTCGCCAATGAGAGGTGTTATGAGATTTGGGAAGAAAGGGAAGCTGTCACCAAGATTTGTAGGCCCATTTGAGATACTCTAGAAGATTGGCAATGTGACTTACAGATTGGCTCTTCCACCCAATTTGAGTCATGTTCATCTGGTGTTCCATATTTCTATACTGAAGAAATGTGTATCTGATCTATTGCATGTATTGGAGGTACATGATATTGGGGCTAATGAAGACTTGTCATTTGAGGAGCTACCAGTAGAGATTGTAGATTGACAAGTTAGGCAACTGAGAAACAAAGAAATCCCAATGGTTAAAGTGCTATGGAAGAATCAGTCGATGGAGGAGTGCACATGAAAAAGCGAGCAGGACATGAAGGACAAATGTCCATTCCTGTTCCAATATTGAGGTATGTATGTATTTTAAATTCGAGGATGAATTTATTTAAAGGAAGGTAGAACGTAATACCCTAGAAAAGCCTACCATAATTATATGATCATTGTTCTCAGTATTTGGTTTGAAATCATCGAAATGACTAAAAATAATTTTAGAGACTCAGTTAGAATGCAAATGAAATACTTTTTTAGAAAATGTCGGTGTCGATATCGCTACCTCGAAAATAGCAGTCTAGTCGACAAATGAATTTTTGATTTTGACTAAAGGTAAAGAATCATATATATGCATGTGTAATTATATTAAAAAGAAAGAGGTGAAAAATATTTAGGAACACTGAAAAAGTAAGTGATGGCAAAACTATAAATAAATAGAACTTTGGGGGTATAGTGGAAATTGGACTATCTGAGTTTCAGAACGGCTCTAAAACTATTTTTATAATAAAGTATAAATAAAAATAAGATGTTTGAATCCCCACTTTGAAATCTATATCCCAACTGAATCGTCAAAATAAATTACAGAAGGAAATATGTCAAAAGTATAATTTAAGGAAAGTTTAAAGACAAAAATGAAATTTGCCAATTATGACTTAGTATATAAGCCACACTTAAGAAATTTTCTGTATTTCTTCTTCTTCCTTTCTCTTGGCCGAAAATTCCCCCTTCACTTCCCACCCATTATCCTTCAAGTTTCTTAAGAAAATCAATGCAAACTTGAATCAAACCTTGTATCTTCCATCTTCCATCCCTTTTCTATCTTGGAGAATAAAAAAAATTCAAGAACAAACATCATTGGATTTTCATCCCAACCCTCCATTTGAGGTAAAGTATTGATTTGTTTGATTTTATGTTTGATTTAGGTGTTATAGATGTCAAATAGAATGGGTTATGAGTTTAATTGCATCAATTGATGCATATAGCATTTTTCCCCAATTTTTCAAACCCTAACCTAAGTTGTATGAACTAGCTATGTGATTTTAAATTAGTTTATGTTAATTAAGCTTAGATGATGTTAATTGGAGGCTAATGGATGAAATATATGTGGTTGATTTGTTGTAGAAAATCAAGATTGCCAAAGTTGTGAATTTTGCCTCCTTTGAAGCTTAGGGTGGAAAATCAATTTTCCAAACCAATTAGAAGTGTGAGGTGAGTCTTTTATGCATTACATGCCTAATGTGTTAAAATGTCAATTGGAATTCATTCCCACAATGGCCATTTTGGCCGAACCATAATTGGTCATTTCGTCGTGTTTTGTTCTTGCTTTTCCTTTAGTTTTTGCAAGCCATTTTGATCCTTTAATTGATATTTATTGTTTCATATCAAATACCTATTGAACTGCCTATAATGTATATTGTTGTTGATAATTGGGGCAATATTGGAGTTGCACCCAAACCTTATCAAATTGTCCATCCAAAGTTGCCCACCAAATGTTTGTCAAAATGCCTAGCTCAAAATCTATAGGCCTATCATTTGAATGCCATCGTCACCAGCGATGGCATGCCAATTGCGTCAACTTTTTATTCATATATGACCAACTTATGTTCCATCCTATTGTTGTTTGCCAAACACCTTGTCATTGTATAACTACTTGTTATTGCTATCCCTTTGGTTCTATTGCTCCTTAAATTGATTGATAATGAATTATTGATACTTGGTGATACCATTATTGTGCAATGGTATCTATTGACTTGTTTCTTATTTCTATTGGCTCCAATGTGAATTGACAGAGCTGTCACTCTGACAAGGTAGTGGGTACATATTGTCGGCAATGTGCACGTTGTATTATTATGCCCTAGCTAGGAAGGGTTATCAGTCCTAGCCATAAGACCTGATCAGTCTTATGTTTATTGATATGAGATTGATATGTGTTTGATACATATTATTTGAGTTTCATGGCCCTATATCTGTCTCATCCATGTGATATACTTTCCATTGATGTGATTATTGACTTTACTGTCACTTACAGTCATCTTCTGTAACTTGACTCGGTATCTTGATATCCTTGAGCATATTGACATTATTATTTCATCTGCCTATCTTTTATTGATATTCCATTACATATTTATTGGTTGATGCATATTAGATTCACTGAGTATCTTATATACTCACCCTTTCATTGTTTCCCATTTCCAAGTACAGAGCAAGAGGCAGTAATCCCAGCTTTTAACTCTCTGTGGATTTCTGCAGTATTTCATAGCAGTGTAATTACATATAAACACTGTATTTTTGTATGTTCATGATCTAGCTACTCCATGAGTTGTGTATGGTATAGTTAGTTTATGAACATGTATGTATAACATATTATAGAGTATGATTAATGATATGGCTTATTATGATAAATGCTACAGCCAATTGCAGTATAATTTACAAACAATTTACAGATTGATAGAATGAATAGTAATTAAGTAACTAAATAATAGATTAATGATAATAGATGATTGTATGTGATACTGGATTCTACAGGTGTTGGTCGCCTCTAGCATCTCCCGCATCCTAGGACCGTCGCTTTCCGAGAACGGGTCATGACACATCTCTAGATCATGTGTGGGATAATTTACTTCATGTTTTTTCAGTTGCATAGATGCATAAGCAATCACCTTTCCATGCTGTATCAATACACATCCAAGTCTCACTCGTGAAGCATCACAGTAAACAACAAATCTGTCAGTGCCTGATGGCAATGCTAATACTGGAACTGTAGAGAGATAAGTTTTGAGCTTCTGAAAGCTCTCTTCACAGGCATCATCCCATTGAAATTTAACTTGCTTTCTTTTCAATATGGTTAATGGTGCAACTATTTTAGAGAAATCCTTCACAAATCGATGATAATAGCCGGCCATACCCAGAAAACTACGGATTTCTGTCACACTAGATGGTCTAGGCCATTCTGCAACTACTTCAAACTTTTTAGGATCAACTTTAATACCCTCACCATTGATAATATGACCCAGAAAGCACACCTCTAAAAGCTAAAATTTATATTTTGAGAATTTGGCATACAACTAATGTTCTCGAAGGGTCTGCAGTACCATTCTCAAATATTGTTCATATTCTTCCTGGCTTTTAGAATACACAAGAATGTCATCTATAAATACAATGACAAATCTATCCAAGAATGGTTTAAATGCCCTATTCATAAGATCCATAAATGCAGCAGGGGCATTCGTCAATCCAAATGGCAGTACCAAAAATTTATAATGTTCGTATCTGGTCTGGAAAGCTGTCTTATGTACATCTTCTTTTCGGATCCTTAACTAATGATAGCCCGACCGAAAATATATTTTTAAGAAGTGACTGACACCTTGTAGCTGATCAAATAGATCATTGATCCTTGGTAAAGGATATTTATTTTTAATAGTCACCTTATTCAATTACCGGTAATCAATACACATTTGTAAAGATCTATTCTTCTTCTTTACATACAAGACCGACGCTCCCTAAGGTGAACTACTAAGACGGATAAACCATTTGTCAAGTAGTTCCTACAACTACAATTTCAACTCCTTCAATTCAATTGGTGACATTCGGTATGGAGGAATAGAAATAGGGTTAGTTCCTAGAAAAATTTCAATCTCAAATTCAATTTCTCTTTCTAGTGGCAATCCAGGTAATTCCTCTGGAAGCACATCTAGAAATACATTCACTATTGGAATTTGATCCACCCCTCGAAATTCATGGTGGAGAACCTCCCACTTGGCTAGCCACTATGCTTCCAAATAACTCTTATTTTTTTTAAATTATTGGTCAAATTAATTTTGACCAATTTTCTCAAAATTTACAAAATTATCATTTTCCTCTTCTTATTCTTCTATCTCTTTTACTTCTCTATTTAAGCATTTAAATTTTATCAATTTCACTCAATTCTATTTTTAACTCATCCATTAGTCATCAAAATTTAGGGTATGAAGAAAAATTGGATAAAAAAATGCTTTAGAATTTCTTAAAAAATCGAACACCAGAGGGTATTCAAACCTATATTCATTAGGTCTTGATTGGTTTACTTATGGTCTCAATTTCTTTAACTTTAGTCTCGGTTTACTTATGGTCTCAATTATTCTAGACTTGGTCTTTAACTTTGGTTTTGGTTTACTTATGGTCTCGATTATTCTAGACTTAGTCTCGACTTCTTTAACTTTGGTTTCGGTTATTTTAAATTAGGTCTCAATTCGGTTATTACAGTCAGAGGAATCATTGTCAAGTCGATCCTACTATTTTTCCTCCGACAGTAAAGGTTATGTAGTTATTTGTTTTATTTTCATTCTGTATCGTAAATCTAAAGTTTTGCATTGTTATTTATGTGTTGATTTTATTGTCCAATTTAAATTCTTTGAAAGTTTGAATTGTTCTGGTGAGGATAGATAGGCTTTCTCACTTGTTTGACGTTTTGTTAAATATATATATTTTTATGATAATGATTATAATAAGATGTGAATGTCAGATTATGCTTAATAGATGAGCCATAGCCCTAATTTTATGACAGTTATAGTTATCATATTTTAGATTTATCGTTTAGTAAGGTGTCAGGCTAATTATGAATTTTGAAAGTTTTATATTTTTTCGTTTCATGTTTTTTCGTTTCTTAGTGTCGGTCATATACCCTCGAGTTCGGAGTGTGACAGTAGCCATGAGTTGATAAAAAATAGGATACCCTCGAATTCGGAACGTGACAGTAGCCATGAGTTGATAAAAAATAGGACATACATTAGAAAAAATAGCAATTAGGGCAGCATTTTTATATTTTATGTAATAAGAATGAATTACTAATCAATTTTTAAATAATTTTATAATTTACAAATTTAAATATTTATGTCACTCAATAATTAAAATTTAATTTTTAAATTCTAATTTTACCAAAATAACTATAATTCACTAATTTATAGCATACAACTATTTACATACATATTTGATAACGGAGAAAATGAATAAAGTATTCACACTATTTAAGATGAAAATTTATATACCAAATAGACAAATATATGTACATGCATCATCACCCTCAAGATGGATAATAATTAAAGGAACCACCAAAATTATATATTTATATATATAGTAAAAGGATTCCACATTACTTTATTATATATCATTACAAACATGAGTAATATGCAACCCAACAAAATGAATACATTAGAAAGACATACATACATTATGAGAGTGTTTTGATGCCATTGGACATTATCTCCATGTAAACAGAATAAAATAACAACATACATAGTTTATATTGGTGTAATACCCTAGGAAGCCCCATCTTGTATGTATTTTCTCAGTTTATAATTTAAAAGTATTGAAATGATGGGAAATAATTTTAGAGACACAGTTAGAAAACAAATACAAAACGTTTCCGGTAACCATCGGTGTCGAAAATATTGCCGGGAAAATAACAATCCGGCAAATTTAAGGATTGCTTACCCAAACCTAGGGGGATTAAATAAGTAAATTTTATATGAAATTATGGTAAAAATAAAAAGTTGAAAAATATTTTGAAACACTGAAAATAAGAGTAATGACAAAATTATAAATAATGACAACTTTGGGAGCAATTTTGAAAATCCACTGTCTGAGATTCAGAAATGACTCAGAACTATTTTTAAATGATAGAACAATTTAAAATAAGGTATTTTACTCCCCACACTTGAGGTTGAATCTAATCAAAATAGACAGAATAAATTACAGAAAATTTTGGAGTCAAAAATACAAATAAGAAAAATTTTAGGCCAAAAGTGAAATTAAATAAAATTGTGGGACCCACCCTTTCTAGAAATGGAACTAGGTGGCCGGCCATAATGGTGGAGGAGATTATTTTTTTGATAGAAAATGATTAATTGATTTATTAATTAATTAAATAGGTGACAAATCACCAAAAATCTAGAACTTTCTATTATTTTTATCTTCAATTTTTTTTGTTGGCTTTTGAAAAGATGATAAGTATATGTTGGCTGCCATTTTGGAGAGGAGAACCGAACCATATGAGGGGAGAAAAACCAAAGAAATATGTCTTCTAACATTTCCAAAGAATCAACCAAAAATAGATAGGAAATTGAAGAAGGAAGAAGTTTTAGGAAGGAGATAGGATAGAAAAATTGTGTTCAAGCTTTTGGTGGAGCAAAAGGAAGTGGGATTCAAGTATTTTAACTTAAGGTAATAATTTTAAACTTATCATTTTAAATTGTATTTAAGAGTTCTATAGCATGATTTGGCAAATTATTGAGATAATTAAGTTAAAACTGTAAATAATGAGTTAGGGTTTATTTAGTTTCTGAATTTTGTTTTAAGGCAGTAAATTGTAGTTGTTATTCCGAAATTTTAATGACTGAATTTGAGGATGGTTAAAATATAAAAGTTGTATATAAAAATATTAATTAAATATTTATAAAAGTAATTTGGAAAATTTGAAGTGAGGAAAGAGTTATTGGGTAAAAACTATGACTGACCTGGAATTAGGTTTTCTAGAAAATGCTACTGTATTTTTATTGTGCAGACCATTAGAGATAGAATTAGAAGAAGTGTTCAACACAAAAAGTGTTTATTTATGTCTTATCTATAATTATATAAAACGTTTTTTCAATTGTATTTGTGATTTATGAGATATTAGGTCATAAATTTAGACTACCCGGAATGACTGTTTAACAAAACATAGGTTACAGATTTCTATTAATATGAGGACCTTAAAGTTTGAATTAGAGAAAATGTTAAACATTAAAGATATTTATTTATGTGTTATCTAAATTACTATAAAAAAAATTTGTAATTGGATTATTACAGAATTAATTATAGGCATGGAAACAGGGTATGTCTGGATAAAGGTTTCAAGGCAGTAGTTTAACCTTGGAAATTCATTAATAATTGTACAGTGATCAAAAAGTTCTGAAATTTAGATATATTATAATTTTATGTGTCTATTTTCAGTAGGAAAAGGAATTATATAATTGGTTAAGTATTGATTGAGTTATTAGTAAAAGAACAGTATCTGCCAGAATAAGATTTGTAGATAGAATGCATGGTAGCAGGGCTAGTTATAAGTTTAAGTTTAAATTAACACCATAAATTGTGTAACAATGAGTTTAATATGAAATTTGGATATGTTAAACCTTATATGTTAAATTTAATTAGGAACAAAAATTGAAGCAATTGGATAATGGTAGAGAAAGATATGAGTAATGGAACACAGGCTGCCAGTAAAGAATTTTGCACAGAAAAACCCTAGTAACTTAGAAATTTGAGGAATTTTCTTTGATTTACGTATAAGTAATGTAAGTTATTGTTAACTAGTATCTAAATAGAAATTAAATGGATATGTAGAGTCAAGAATTCATAAGAGATATGGCGGGTACCATAAGAGATAACGCAAAGAATCAAGGATAAAGGAAAAGGGAAATGTACAAGTCATAAGTTAAGGTGAGTAATGTATACATCATATTCATGCCTTGATTTGTTGATCCAATGAACATGTTTCTTTCTTGGTTAAGTGACACATTGCTATTGTTGATCATCCTTTGATCATTCTTAAGATTGAAATCACCATATCCATTAATTCTTATTGATATTGAAATACCTCTTGTTCTTGATTGACCATGTACCCAAATTGTTTCTAAAAGTATGCCCACCAAATATTTAGCCACATTCTATGATATTTATTGTTAATTGCTACTTTTGTGTCAAGAAAGAAACCGATTCATGATACATGAAATGTGTTGACATTGATTGATAAGTAAACCCATTTGTATCGATTGAAAGCCAACCGATACATAATACATGAAATGTATTGACATTGATTGACAAGTAAACCCATTTGTATCGATCGAAAGCCAGTGTACTGTAATATTCCTAATGAATACTTGATTGTGAACACTCATTTTTTACACTCCTCGAACTCACATTGACCCGAACAACATTCCCCAGAATCGAACCTGCACCCAGACGGACCCAGAACGGCCCCGGAGCGCCGGCAGGCCACTATTGCCGCCCTCAAGCCTTGGCATTGCCGCCAGACGCCACCCCCTCTGAGCGGCACCACCAGCCCCCCTGGGCGGCAGCCGCCAGCCCCAGCAAAGCCATGGGGCGACGCCGCCCTCCCTCAGGACCTGTGCCGCCCTATGCCTAAGGTGGTGCCGCCCCCCCTCTCCGGCGGCAGCAGCGAGCTCCTTCTGACTTTTCTCGATTCTCACATCGAAAGTGCATGGGAATTGACCCCTGGAGCTCCTGTTATAAATATAGGACCTCCCCCCACCTTCCAAACAACAACGACGACGAAAAAGCAGCCCGAAACAAGCCAAAGGCAAGGAAAAAAGGCCAAGAAATCATTTTCATCACTAGATTTCGCCTTTTTTCCTCTCCAAGTGATATTTTTCTTCTTTTTTAGCTCTCTTTCGATTTCAAAGAGTTGCTAATAGGGGCGTATTGAGCCTCTCAGTTGAATTTTTCCTCGAAGCAAGGTCCCGACTCATCGCCTCAAGGCGCCATCCGATCCAAGGTGGAACTCCGCTCCGGAATAGCACTCCGCCCGCCAGCATCCCTCTAAGCGAGGGCCAAGGTATGTCTTCTAAACTCATCTTCTTTATTTTAGTAGAGCATTAAAATAAAGAATCAAAACATGATAAATTGGGCATAAAATCAACCCTCCTTCGCGAGAAGGAAGAACTGCGTGGGTTTTGATTCCCATTCGACGGGATA
>CANXYC010086383.1:0-18366 GCA_948193065.1 Aleurites moluccanus | reverse complement strand
TATATGTATATATATATACATGTATATACACATGTATATACATATACGTATATATATATATATACATATATATATATATATATATATATATATATATATACATGTATACATATATATATATATACATGTATACATATATATATATATACATATATATACATGTATATATACATACATATAT
The DNA here is from genome assembly GCA_948193065.1 of Aleurites moluccanus. Classification (NCBI taxonomy): domain Eukaryota; kingdom Viridiplantae; phylum Streptophyta; class Magnoliopsida; order Malpighiales; family Euphorbiaceae; genus Aleurites; species Aleurites moluccanus. The sequence continues at coordinate 18,185 of CANXYC010086383.1, read as the reverse complement.
ATATATGTATATATATATATATACATATGTATATATATATATATATATATATATGTAGAACTCTATTATAAATAAGATATAAAGGAACATTTTTCATATTAAACACTTCTTCTAATTCTATCTCTATTATTATGTACAATAAAAACACAGTAGCATTTTCTAGAAAATCTAATTCCAGGTCAGTCACAATTTTTGTCTAATAACTCTTTCCTCACTTTGAATTTCCAAATTCCTTTTACAGACATCTAATTAACATATTTATCTACAATTTTTATGTTTTAAACTTCCTCAAATTTAGTCTTTAAAATTTCAGAATAATAGCCACAATTTACAACCATCAAACAGATTCCAAAAACTATATAAACCCTAACTCATTCTTTATATTTTTATCTTAATTACCTCAATTATTTGCCAAATCAAACCTTATAACTCTTAAATACAATCAAATAACTAAATTTAAGAGGCTTTACTTTAAACTTGATCCATGGAATTCCTTCTCCTTTTTGTTCCACCAAGACAGCTCATATAATTTCCATCAATTTCCTCTTCTTCCTCTTCTTTCTCTCATCTTTTCCTCTCAAATTTTGGTTGATTTTCTTTGGAAAAGTTGGAAGTATATTTTGATGCTCTCTTCCCTTGAGTTTCAGCAACTCCTTTTTCCTTAATAGTCATTCTATCTTTCTTTCTATACACCAAAACCAATTTGAATTTAATGAAGAAATGGAGAAGTCTAGACTTGCCACATGTTAAATTCCTACTGGTATAAAAGAAAAAAATCACTTAATAAATAAAAAAAATCACCTTTTTAGTCCTCATGGCCGGCCATCCCTTTTTGTTTTCTCTATAATTTTTGTTTGATTCAATTGGTAGGTCTCACAACTTTGTTTAATTGCACTTTTGGCCTAAAATTTTCCTTATTAGTATTTTGACCCTAAAACTTTTTGTAATTTATTATGTCTATTCTGTTTAGATTCAATCTCAAGTGTGGGGAGTGAAATACCTTATTTAAGTTGTTCTATCATTTAAAAATAGTTTTGGGTCATTTCTGGATCCCAAACATTAGATTTCCAAAATTGCCCCCAAAGTTTCCTTTATTTATAATTTTGCCATCACTCTTGTTTTCAGTGTTCCTAAATATTTTTCAACTCTTTATTTTCACCATAATTTCACATAAAATTAACTTATTTAATCCCCCCAGGTTTGGATAAAAAATTCTTAAATTAACCGAACTGTTATTTTCCCGGCAGAGTTTCCGACACTGACGATTTCCTGAAAAGTTTTGCATTTGCTTTCTAACTGTGTCTCTAAAATTATTTTCCATCATTTCAATACTTTTAAACTATAAACTGAGAATTAAACATGCATATAAGGTGGAGTTTCCTAGGGTATTGCAGAAGGGATTGGAGAGAATGAGATTCCCTCCCTTCTCTAAGTCTCTGGTATTTATTTTACTCTGAATATAAAGAATTAAAGAAATACATCATATTACTAACTCTAAATAACAATCTTTGTCATTTCTAATTCAATCAACTGCAGTGAAGAGAAATCATAGGTTGAATCTGCTCAAAATGAGAAGAAGTAGTATTATTAAAGCTATCAAAGATCATGTCCACATTATTAAAGCTAGAACATCCCCCTCTCTCTCTCTGTGACTGTTATTGAGCATGTAGAGTACTAGAAACTATTTGCAGTAAGATTTAATCCCCTCGCCTTGGACCTAAGCTTTTGCCACTCTCTGGATTGCTTAGTCGCGACAGTGACTCTTTATTTGCACTCGTGACTCCTTGGTCACGGCTATTCTTTTTCAGTAGCGCCTGCTACTTCTGCATTTTCTGCAATTTGAATTATGAGATGTAGGCTATCTTGCATAGAATCAAACAAACAAATTAATCCTTAAATTAATTGTTTGTAACCATCAAAACAAGCATGTTAAGATTTTAGGTTCTAACATAAAGAAATAAGAAGATCAAGCCAATGATAAGAGGAGATTGAGAGAATGGAGTACGAAGGAAGAGAAGTGCAACTCCCAAACTATAATTATTTTCAAGAAACAAGTAGAAAACTGAATTTATTTTCGCCATAAATTTTCTCAAAAACTTGCAAACAACATGTTTGAACTTACTTCGATTAAGTTTCTATTGTTTTTTACTCAATTTCGACTTATTTGACTAATTTTCAAATGATTTCGACTTTATATTTTAGTCGACTAATTTTCAAAAGTATTCAGATCTGATATTTTTAAACTGATTTTGATTATTTAAACTTATTTCGACTGATTTTTAAACATACTTACACTAATATTTAAACATAAAGAAGAGAGAAACTTACGGTTTAAATAAACGAGTCTGAAGTAGAGATAAACTTGCACAGAAAATCTCTTGAATGTTGAATAGGTAGCTGAAAAGTTATTTCACTTGATTTGGGGATAAAGTTGTTTTAAAAAAAAAATGAGAGTATCAAAATTAATTTTCAAAATTGAATATCATTTTTGCGTAAAGCATTATACATAATATCATTTTGACACATAAATCTGCTTTGAATATATATATATATATATATATTCAATTATCATATTCAAGCTTAAATTATGAGGGTGTTTGGATGGGAAAAAAAATTTTAAAAACAGAATTTTGTCAAATGTTGCTTAAAAAAAACTACCAATTATAATTTTTCTTTTTCTTTTTTTTTTTATTTTTTTGCTTTTAACCTTTAAAACGATATTTTATATTTACATTCAAATATTTAAAAAATCGTTTAACGTTTTTTAAAAAATACTGTTTCAAATGAATTTTAAGTAGATGAAAATATGTGTAATTTCTATTTCTATTGTCTTCTTTAAACCACACTGATTGATTTATTACCCTATCAATTACAATATAGAATTTGTTAAATGCTGAAGTTTTATAAACAATAAATGAACATATTTCACATTAAGTTGTCAGCTAAGAAAAAGTTTCTAGCGGAAGAGACTTGGAGGATAATTTATAATAGGATTATGATTGCTGGGATGGGGAAAAATCAAAAGGTCAAAAGAAAAGGTCCAGTTTTAGAATAGCTGTTCTAATTCCATGAAGGGATTGGAGAGAATGAGATACCCTCCCTTCTCTAAGTCTCTGGTATTTATATTACTCGGAATATAGAGAATTAAAAAAATACATTATATTACTAACTCTAAATAACAATCTTTGTCATTTCTAATTCGATCAACTGCAATAAAGAGAAACCATAGGTTGAATCTGCTCAAAATGAGAAATAGCATTATTAAAGCTATCAAAGATCATGTCCACATTATTAAAGCTAGAACATCCCTCTCTCTCTCTGTGTGACTGTTATTGAGCATGTAGAGTACTAGAAACTATCTGCAGTACGATTCCAGAAATCGGCATCTCTTGAACAATTCAAGCGCTTCCAAGAACAATCTTCAATGCAAATGCACTCAATATATACAGGAGCAAACTTGATATAGCAGATTGTCAGGCACGACAAAAGCACAGAAAAGTAAAAAAAATTATCTGCTGAAACTAAAACCAATTGCATAATTAAATGCAACAGCATCACGAGGGGAGCTCATATTTCTGGTTGTCACTGACCAATTTACATGCCATACTAGCACATATTAGAGACAAAAAAATAAGGCTCCTTTTGTTTAACTTACTAAAGTAGTTTTTTTCTTCTCCTCTTGCTGCTGTAATGTAAAATAGCAATAGCAAAGCTAAAAAAGCATCTTTAACAAGCTAACAAAAAGATGTTACGAGATAAAAGGTGTTTCAGAAACTTGATTTACACTTGAATTTCTGTCACCATGAAACCAAAAATTACAACAGGAAGCATGCTCAATCACCATATATGAATTAAAAACCTTAAAAGGTAAATTTACAATTAATATAGATAGATATAGCGGATAAATATACACAAATCATCGAATAACAACAAAATTAGTAAGGCTATACTAGCTTTGCGGAGAATAAGATAGTGGCTAAATGAGGGAAATCTCCACTCACAAAAGGAAAAATACATCTATTGTTTGGAAGCTCAAACTATACCTCAAATTCAGTAAAAATGCCTTTTGGCATAGGAAATTCCAGAGAGAATGCAGCGTTTCAATCTCTTCTTCACCCAGCAAATGAACAATGTTTGTACAGTGGAATTGAGAAGCCTCATGGATGATGTACCTGCCAAGTGATGGAATCTTTACCCATATACAAACCTCAAATCCAGTCAATTGAGGGGTAACTGGAATCATGGTGGCCACAGCCTTGATGATATTCTTACTTGTCAAGCTCCAAAAATTCATCAAATACTCGGCCACTAGAGCACTCCTGCAAAGCTTTTGCATTGAGTTCTCGCCTGAATCTCCAAACGTAATTGAGACCAACCAGAAGCTCAGTTATTGCTGCTTCTGTCTTTTCCTTATTTGCAAAGTAAAGGGTCTGTACCAGGAGCACATTTGTCCTTGACACAAAGTTCTGCTGCTCAAAACTTCGCTCTGATTGCCATCTTATCATATTGTGAGCAAGTGGAGCCAACCATTCTAATATTGAAGCCATTGCCGTAGTCCATTCTTCAGCAAGTGTAGTATCATAATCTGATAAAGCCAAGCTCTTAGAGTAAGGCTTTAACCTTGCTCTCAGTGCAGTTCTCACATTTGCAGGTAACATATTGAATAGGTCATCTCTCGCATCATGACCAATTAAGTGAGGAGATGCAGCTAGCTTTTCAATTAAAACAATAACATTCGCATAGTGTAGTGCCAAAGCAGCAGCACCAAGAGTTCCAGGAAGAGCACGCAATAACTTGAACTGAGAATCAAATAATGACGGTACACTATGACTCATGCCACCTTGAGAAAGGTGGTCAATGGCATTTTCCCTAGCTTCATTAATAATTCCTGAACGAACCATAGTTGAACTTGAGTAGCAATTAGCGACAGGGGAATTGTTTGTAGCTACCATGCACCCTTTAAATGGTCCAACTTGAGTCAATCTATTCGGTTTTGATATTGGTTTCTTCCCCTGATTGGCGGGTGATTGAGGCGTTTGCCACATCTTCTTGCTGCTTTTAATTATTCTGGCAATTGGGCCTGATTTTGTTGTTGGCTTTCCAAGGGGACCTGAAAAAAAGTTCATATTCCTATTCTGTCCAGAAATAGAACCTGATTTTGCAAATGGATCACCAAGAGGACCAGAATAGAAATGATTATTTTTATTCGGCTTTGAAATTGGACCTGATTTTGCAATAAACCCACCAAGGGGGCCAGAAGAAAATCTAGGAATGCCACTGCTCTCAGATGGACGAACTGAAGACTGGAGTAGTGAAGATACTGATTGACTGCGATCAATAAAATTAGCTTCCAGATTTTCTGAGTGCCCACTGGAAACAAAGTGATTAATGCCAAACACATGATTGATTCTACTGAAAATTGTGAACAGTGATCTAACTAAAAGGCCAACAGTGTAATCATAACTTCTATTCCAAAGTGAGATTTCCCTTAGATTCTTCACTTCATGCTGCTTCCACACAAGCTTCTTCTGATAATCAAGCAAATTATCTGGCTCGGGATCATTACCCTTCATTCTCTTTACATTCTGCTCAAGATCTGCAAGCATCTCCATTTCTTGATACAAACTAGCATTGACTGAAATGAAACGCTCCATCTTCTTAACTTTCTTATCCATCTTCTTATATGAAAATTCCCATCTATATGGGTCAGCGCCAAGATTGATCAAGTCATCAAAAACATGCTCGAAACTCTTCAAACCCGGGTCAGAACATTTCTTCCCCAATCTGACTAAAGATTTAGCCACATGTATCATACTCTCATTCAACTCTGCACAAATCAAACGACCAATGAAATCATCATTCTCCGATACAAGCTTTTTTATACCCAGAGAATTTGATATCTCTTCTCTCAACCTAAAAACCTGTTTATCACTCAAAGACTGCCATAGATGAACTAGCTTAGACATCAAGCTAGCAACTTCAAAGGCCAAAACTCCAATCACCACCTTCTCAGTACCAGACTCATGCTTTCGTGGAATCTTCCAAAGACCACGAAACCACGATTCCGCAACCATCTTTTACTCCAGAAAGTCTGGCTATAAGCATTGATAAAGTAACACAAATCAATTAATAAACCCAGATCAAAATCAGTAAACATTTTAGATCAAGTATGTTAGCAATTAAATCAATACAGTTAATAAAACAAGCAAAATTAACTATTTCTAGCAAAAGCAAATTCATAAAAATCACATATTCCTAATTCACAAAATCCATAAAAAGAATCCAAACCAAAACACATCCACGTACAAGCCCTGCAATTATTCAAGAGAAAAAAAAATTAAAACAACAAAAGAAAAGAAGAAGAAGAAGAAAGAGAGAACTTACTGATCACATGAACTGAAGAAAGAAAGAGAATAATAATAATTGTTGACAAGAAGAAGAAGAAGAAGAAGAAGAATGAGAGAGAAAGACGGAGTAGTATTTTAAAGTGGGGAGAGAAAGTAGCCACGGAAGAGCAGTGAAGGCGAGGACTTTAGAGCCCACAGAAAAGAAAGGAAACAGCCGAGAAAACGAGTGAAATTATAGAAATGGTCCCACCATTTCTAATCATTTTCATTTTCTTAAATATTTTAAGTGCTTCTTATCCTATTTTTTCTTTCTCTATGGGACATTAGATTTTGGCTTATTTTTATTTCTTACCTTAAAATCTTACATTTCTTGTTGCTGGAATTTGAATTACAAATTGAAATGGAAAGAGAAACTAAAATATCTAGTTTTAATTGCATGATTTTCCTTTTTTAAAAGCTTCTTATAATCTAACAAAGAAAAAATTATAATAAATTGAATTAACTAAAAATTCATAAATATGATATATATTTATATTTATAATTTATTATATGTAACTTCTTAAATTTTTTTAAACCATATATCATTCAATATGATTATATGTTTTTAATATACAATATAATTAGTTTGAAAGTTAATAATAAAATTATGATGTATATTTTTAAATTGATAATAAAAAATTGACATTAGAATTTTAATAAAAGGGTATTATTATTATAAATTTTAATGATATTTCTAAGAATTAAAATTATTTATTAGTAATATTTAAAATAAATTAAATATTTTGGATTTAATTTTATAATTGATTCTCATAAATGATATGATTTAAGTATGGATTCAAGTATGCAGAATATAAAAAATTATTAAGTTGAACGTAATATATTTTTCTTATTCATATTAGAGTTGACTCAAATATAGTTAAAATGAAAATACATTCATTATGAATTAATATTTATATCAATCGAAAAAATATATTTTTATTAATCATTACAAACATTAAAATTACTTGACATTTTAATCTCCTTTGTAAATGTTTGATATATCAAAATTGTATTTCATTTCTAAAATATTGTTAATTTCATAAAAATAAATTATCTATTTAATTTTTTAAATACTCAAATTTCTTGTCTCCTTATTATTTGGATTTTTTTTACTATTTAAATGCTTCTCTTCATAAAAAGAATAATATTGAAATAAAAAAAAAAGTTATTTTGTTATAATTTTTTATATAAAATTAATATTATATATTTTTATTAACAAAATTAAAATATTTTAGACTTATTATTTAAAAAGAAAAAAAATCATTTTTACCAATGAATTTTTTTGCTTCCTCATTAACAATCCAAATATCATATAACATCTCTTGTAGGGAGGTTTAATTCAAAATATATATTATTATCTAGTTAAAAACTTTTAATAATTGGTCAATTTAGAAAAATACACTTAATAATTGGGGTATTAAATTCTATAAAATAAAGTTCAAGGACATGGTAGCAAGAACCAAAAAAAAGGTGAGATCTATCACAATCATTTATGGCAAGCACGCGGAAACTGACCTTTTACACATTTAACCTTTAGAAATTCGAATCCAAGTAGCCGCAAACGAGCCTGACCTTTTAATCCAGACAAAAAAAAAAAAACAGTTATTGGTCCAACCTAGGATCCGCGAATCATGCAGTGCCTCATGCCTAAGGTAAGATATATAAATCTCCTAAACTAGGTAGGAAATCAAAATTTTGATTCTTAATAAAAAAAATAAAAATAAACAAATTTATCCAATTAGAGACATTCCAATAGTAAAACGAATTATATTGAATTACATAATCTAAAAAAAATCTATAGGATTTAAGAAAATAATATGGAATTTATAATTTAAGTTAATTTCTATATATTTGTTTAATGTGATGTCAATGTATGAAGTAAAAAAAAAAAAGCATCTAAGAAAAAAAATTTAAACATAAATCTATTATTAAAGTAATATATATACTTATTAAGAGTTTGTTTAATTTAATAATTAATAATTAATAATTATTATTGATAGTTGATAATTGTTATATATAACTAATAACTGAAAATATAATTGTTATATATAATTAATAATTAAAAATATAATTATTTGATAAAATTTTACTAATTATTATTATTAAATGATAAAATGACAAATATAGATATAATTTATTTTTAATTTATTATTATGTCTCTTAGTTATTTTTCTTTTTAATGTGTAATATAAATCCTAAAAATAATTAAAATTAGTATTTAGTGGTTGAAAAATTGTAACTAATTATTATATGATATATTTATATTTTTTTTTTCTAAATATATTTTATAATATTTTAAAAATTATTTTTTATTATAATGATATAAAAATTAAATTTAAAAATAATTTTATTTGTAATATTTTTTATAGGATAAGATTGTTTAAATTTAAAATAACTATCAATTTGTGGGAAGCTTATATTTTTTTGAATCCTAACAGTTGAATTAACCTATTTGGTGAAAACCTTTAAACAATCAACGATAGCCATTGAAAGTCCAAGTAAATATTGATTTGAAAATCTTCAATTTGGAGTTTTTTCTCACAAGTTGATACGTTACTTGAGTTTAGACCATATTATCTTATAAAAAATATTATTAATAATTAATTTTAACTTAATTTTTATTTAACTATAATAATAAAAATAATTACTAAAATATTTTGAATAATTTTTGTAAGAATTATCATATTCACATGTAGAAGAAAAAATATAAAATATATTATAAAATAATTAATTATAAGTTTTCAATCACTTATTAAGTAATAATTTTATTATTTTTATAATTTATATCACACATTAAAAAAAATAATTAAAATAGACAATAATATATAGGGCAAAATACTATTCAGTTCCTAAGATTTAGTGAAATTAACACATGGTTCCTTATATTTTTAGAAACTAGTTGTTGGGTCCCTCATTTAGATTCCGTCACAATAATTGGTCCTTGCGTCAATTTTTTTTCAAATTTTATGTTAAAAAATTAAAAAATAAATAAAAATAAATTATTTTTCTAAAATACCCTCACTTCAATCTTTATAATTTTTTTTCTTCATTTTCTTTCTGTTTTCCTTCATTTTCTTTCCATTTTCCTTTGTAAAAAACTCATATTTATATATTTTCTTATTTTTTTTATCCTAAGATGTTTTTTCTTTTTCTTTTTTTTTCGTGCTTAATTAATAAATTAATTAATTGTGTAAATTTTGAGTTTGTTAAAATTAAAGAAAGTAAAATTTTTGTGTAGATATTGTAATTAGTTAAATTATGTGAAGAAATGAGGGTTTGATTATGAAGAAAAGTGAAGAAAATTTGAGGTGGGTTTTAATGGAATGGCATGAAAAAAAATTGATGAAAATTTAGGGGTATTTTCATCTTTTTAATGATATTTAATGGCCAAATAGACGGAATGATCAATTGTTATGATAGAATCAAACGTGAGGGACCCAACAAGTACTTTCTGAAAATGCAGGGACCCAAGTATTAATTTCGCTAAACATCAATGACTAAATATTATTTTATCCTAATATATATGTTTGCTTGCTGCCTTTAAGCATGTGTTGAAATTATGGGTGTGTTACAAGTATGAGATATCTAAATCGATTGAGTGCACTTGTTTGACTTTTAAAAGGGAATTATACAGGGTCTAAAGGGATTTTAGTCCAAAAACTTTACTAGATTTTTAATAATATGATGTTTATAAAAAAAGTAGATTTTATTGTTGTAAAAATTATGATAATTACAATAGAAATTGAGAAAGATTATTGTTTGTAAGGACATGAAACTAGGTACTATGCCTTGAAATTATAACAAACTGATTGTACAAATATTGACTGTTTTGAAAGGAACTGATTGCTTGTTGATGGCTTTGAGAGGAACTGATCGCTTTGAGAGGAATTGATTACTTGTCTTATTATTTTGAGAGGAATTGATCGCTTTGAGATTGCTTTGAGAGGAATGTTGTTTGTTTGTTTGAATTTTTCTCACTAGGAGGCTTTATTTGATTTTCTCATAAAAAGGCTTGTTGTTGATTGATTGGATGATTAGTTGGATTCTCTGTTGAAAAGTATTGATTGATTGCTTACTAGGAGGCTTAAATTAAATTGTTCATTAAGAGATTTTTAATTATTGAGTTGTTTGGATGAGTTACTGAGACTATCTCTGTAGAATTATTCTTCTTTTATAATATCTGGTAAGTTTGGTGTCTAAGGCCGCTAACTCTTTCTCCACTTCCTCTATGTTCCTTTACAGATGTGCACATCTCCTTTATATTGGTGAACACGGTAGACTCTTTTGGAGATTTTCTCTCATGCATATGTGAAAAAACGATATTAGGCTTCTGATTAGCTTACGGTCTTTCATTTAATATGGCCTAATTCACTCAATTAAATTGAATTAAATTAATTAATTAATTAATTATCGAGCTAAGCTATCCTCTTGTAGACTTAAAAATAATTGGACCTCTAGATTAACTACAAGTCAAGTCCATATTATTTTTAGTACAAACAATTTCCTTGCATAAATGTTGACTAAAGAGTACAACTATGTGTGAGTTTTATAAATAAATACACTTATAGAGTAGTCTTTATAATTCATAACACGAGGCCCAAAATTACTCATTCCAAAGTTGACAAATCTTGGTGAGTTGTTGAAAATGATAGGCTCGAGGAACAAAGGAAACAAAATTCAAAAATTTATTTTCCCGCTTCTTTTGGTCAATCTATATAGAATTTCAATAGTTTCAATTCCTCACTCTATTTCTATTGCAAATCCTTTTTATTATGCAAAAAATCCTTTTTTTACGTTCCAACAACCAAATTTATCTCCTTTTAGTGACCAATAAAGACAAAAATCTAAATTTCATTTTCAAATCCTAGAGAACAAATAAATTTCAAGCACTAATTCATAAATTAAAATTTTGAAAAATGCAAAAGTCACCCTTGGCCACTCACCTATAGCTGCTGATTGAAAACTCTCCTCCGTAATCGCCATTCAACAACTTAGAGTCTCTGTTGGTCGAGATCTGTTAGCATCACTATCACCAGCGGCTAGTGTCTTAAGTCATTCCATTACTAAAGCAAATCTAGTCTCATGTATGGCTAATCGCAAGAAGCCACCACTACCAGCGTTAACTACACACGATGGTCGCTCTTTAAGTTGTTGTTGTCTTCATTATATGTATCTTATAAGGCCGATGAATCTAACTCTGAGCAACTTCTCAATATTCTTTTTCACCTTCAACTCCACTTCCTTAGACATCCTCCTAGGAGGTTGGCCGTGAGGTTAAAATTTTAGCTTAATTAGTAGTTTGTGCTCCATAAGATTCTTGCTTTGACTTAACACTTTACTGTGATCTCAGGTGAAATAATTTGTAAGTTCTTTTGGCAGTTCAATGATTTTCATTTTCAATTCTGGTTGTGATAATTCACTAATATAGGTGATTTGTGGATCTTCTGGAGTTCCAAGATTGATTTCCTCTAAAGAATTCTATACATCAACCTTTTGATCATCTAGCTTTTTAGGAGTTAGTTTTAAATCTTGAATTCATATCACCTCCTCTTCATCTTCATCCTGCTCTTTTTTAAAGATAACCTTTGCACCTTGGATTTCCTACGATTCTTCTAGGATGAGTCTGTTAAGAACATGTTGCACTTTTAATTTTTGAATGGCAGTTAAAATTACTATCATTTACTCTTTTGCAAATTCACTCATTATCATCAGGAAACTCGATGATGGCTTCATATGTTGGCCTCCTTTGGCAAGGCCAAATCATTGTGGACTTTATTAATACTAGTGATTATTCATAATAGGATTTCTTCTCTACAGTAGTAGGCTTTCCTTTCCTCTTCTTTCTAGTGAACTGTATAGGTCCAAGATCAATGTCATATAACCTAGTCTCCAATGAATAGGGCAATGTATGAAAAGGTTTAGCATATGCCCAAACAATTTCTACATCATCTCCCTTTCAGAATAATAAAAAATTAATGCAATGAGGATGAAACATATCAATTATCGTGAATCCAATTCCTTTCCAAAAGAGCCTAATAACTAGCCATTAAATTGACTATAAAGAAGGTTGCAAGAGGTATTATTGCCTATTGTTATCTCCACAAGCAATACCTTAAGAGTCATTGTCAACACTCCTATGAAAGCTGATACCGAAACCTGAGTGTCAGTAAGATACTCTTTTTTCTTTCCAAGAGCTGTTAACATTTTAAGTGACATAATATTGACTGTCGACCCATTATCAATTGGATTCCTAGAATGAGGTATGTCGTTAAGATGTGCCTTGATGTTTAACTACCTAATATGTTTAGTCATTTCTTCTTCTTGCTTATCGAACATAACCCTATTTGGACCATCAACAATTTGAGCTTAAATAGTAACCCCTAAACAAGGGGATTTTAGATTTTTCCTCTATTATTCCCTGAGCTCTTTTGCACCTTTCTTGATCTATTGATTCCACTTTGAAATTTGTCGGCAACGTGACTATAGTAGTAGCACATCCAAAGGGGACTGGATGCTCTCTAACCAAAAAGGTGCCTTCTATCTCCATATTGTCAAAACTTCCTACTGATTCCAAGTCCTCAATAGATTTTTTTTTTTTTGTTAAACTTGCCTTTAGGTTTTCAAACTTTTGAACCTGCTATTGAAGTCGCTACAGTGAATTCCTCCATCTTTTTGTAGCTCTTCGTCTTTGGAACCTCCTCTTTTGAGTGCGTGAAAGTGGTTGTGGAAATTTTTTGTGGTGCGTCACGTGTTATTTGGAATTAGGTTGAGTTTTAGGAGGAGTGATGAATCTAAGTCGGCTCCTCTGAAACTTTGATTGATACCTGATATGAGGAGGAATTGATTAATCTTCTTTCTTTTGACTTCCTTCAAGTTTTGTCTTAGGACTTTCCTTTTATTGTCAATCTTCAGTTTGTTAAGCAACTCACTTAGGTAGAAAATTATTGAATTCTCATTTGCCACAACAGGAAAGGGATCTCCATTGTAATACCCCAGAAAACCATAATATATATGCATGAAATTTTTCTCAGTATGTGGTCCATTAGTCTTGAATTGATGGAAAATAATTTTAGAAACATAGTTAGAAAGCAAATTTGAAATTTTTCTGGAAACTGGCGGTGTCGGGACACTGCCGAGAAATTAGCAGTCCGGTTAACAGAAAAATTTCTGAAGTTATCTTGGGGGTAAAATATAACCATAATTTATATGTAATTTTGGTAAAAAGAAAGAAGTGAAAATCATTTGGGAGCACTGAAAAGTAAAGAATGGCATTTTGATAAATAAAGGGTAATTCAAGGTGAATTGTGGAAATGGGTCAGTCGGAGTTACAGAATGACTCCAGAACTATTTTTATAATTAAGGATAAATTAAAATAAATATATTTTCTTTTTACACTGGTATCAAAATCTTAACAGAACATTCGGAATAAATTTTAGAAGATTTAAGGACCAAAATGCAAAGATCGAAACTTGAGGGATTAAGTTATAATTTGGCAATCAATTTTGTCTTATTAGGGGCTGTATGGAAGGATTTCCAGCAGCTCTTCTTCTCCAAAATTCTTTCTTCTTGCCGTGTGTTTTTCCTCCATTTTCCAAACCTTGATTTTCCATTTCTTTATAGTTTTTCTTGATTTTTTTTTTTTATGGAAATCTACTAATTTGAGGTTGAATAACTCATTTCTACCATCAATTTAAGGTGAGGAACAGGGATTAGGGAGGACTGTTGCTTGAGAAATTTGGCCATGGAGGGTGATTTTTGGTAAGTTGTTAGTTTGTTTGATTTGATTATTGTTTTAGTGATTATTTAGATTGAATTGAATGGATAATTAGTTTAATTATATTAGTTTATCCATAATTGAAAGTAATTGCAATTTGAATGTTAAATTTGAAGTTGTAAAGGGTAAGATGTTGAATTAGTATTTGGAATGTTAAATTGATGTTATAAATGTACAATTGGATAGGAATGAACAACTAATTGATGGTTAATTTGATGTAGAATTATAAATTGAAGAAGTTGAGTTTTCAAAGTAAGGTTGAATTGGGGATTTTTGGTGAATTGGTGGAATTAGCTATTGCATTGTCTTTTGGAAGGTTTAGGTGAGTTTACATTGCATCAAATTACTTGAATTATTGATTGAATTGTTGAATTGAATCCAATTGGCAAAATCCCTAAAGTGGCCGAACCTATTTTGCCCTAAAATGCCTTTGTATTTGTTTGGTTTTTACTTGAGTTTCCTTGCCAATTTGACTTTAATTTAATGTTGTTTAATCTTGCTTTTGATGCCCTTGTGTTATGGAACAATGTACCTTGTTATTGTATTGAACCGGTAACCAATTTTGCTCCGAACCCTAACCTATTGGCTTGTCATTGTTTGTTGCCTTGTGTTTGATAATTTGCCTAGTTTGTTTGTCATTTGGCTTGTGGTTTGCATGTCATAGGCCTACCAATTGAATACCATTGTCATTGACGATAATGGTATGCCAATTAACCTATTGGTTTCGGCCACCAAACTCACTCTTGTTCCTTACTTTATCTTATTATCACATTTGGTTTTGTTAATTGTAAATTACCTTTGACATTATAAATGAGTTTATTGAATATTGATTGATTGATATTCAGATGCCATTGTTGATTATGTTATCCATTGCTTTTGACCCTGTTATGGTTTGGCAGAACTTTCGATTCGACAGGGGAGTGGGGAAATACTGTCGACCTTGTGCACATTGTATATTTGTACCCTAGCTAGGAGGGGTTATGGTCATGGCCATAGGGCCTGATCAGCCTTATGCTCATTTGATACTGGTGACCTACATGGTCCAGTGATATTGATTGATATGATACCGGTGACCTATATGGTCTAGTGATATCGATTGTTTGGTGACTGTTTGATTTTTTTTCATTCAGTCCATCTCATTATCTGCCTTTCCATATGTAACCGAATGTATATTTGTTATTTCTTGACCCTGACTGTATTTTGATAACCCTATTGTTTATTGTTTATCATTTGGTTTATTCCTTTGCCTATTTGTACCTATTTCATTATTGCGATACATGTAAATTCACTGAGTATCTTTCATACTCATCCTTTTATTTGTTTACCCCTTTCAGGAGAGGAGTAGATAGCAGGATCCAGCCTTTTGTTCTCTATGGATTTCCTGTTTCAGATTTCTGATGTATATTTCTATTTTGGATTACTGTACTATATTATTTTGGTGTTCATGATCTAGCTGCACTAGCTGCTCCATGGGTATGTATTGGGTAGCTAGGAGATGAACATTGTCTATATCTGTTATTGATGGACTATATTGATCACATATGATGCATTATATATATATATTTGTGATAGCCAATCGCATTATGATGACAGGATAATTGACAGGTTTTCAGAATGATTAACATGATAATATAATGGATGGTAACTATAATAAATGAATAATATATTGAGGTTCATAGATTATGTAATGATACTGGGTTCTATGGGTGCCGATCGCCATTGGCATTTCCTGTGCCCTAGGACCATCGCGGGTCGGGAAACTGGGTCATGATAAGTGATGGATTTGCCTTATGAGAGGGATTCTGAGAAGCTAATTGCCACTAGGGATTCTGAAAAAGCGATTATTGATAGAGCTTTTAAGAAATCAATTATTTATGGTATTTTTAAGAGACCAACTGATGATAGGGTTTTTAAGAGATCTACTGATGATATGGATGATAGGATTCTGATAACAAGGATTCTAATCCTAGAGGAGGAAGACATGTAGTTAGGGATTTTTCTTTTTAGCTTTGCTTCTGTCCACCTACGATTAATTAAGACTCTATATTGACTTCGATGTTTTTGACATCTGTTTGAACTTGGGATTTTTTATGATTTGAATAAAATGAGAGAGGAATTTATTTTTGACATTTTACCATGATGATTGACATATAATTTATGATTTATGCCTTTTAAATTTTTGTTAGATTAGAGATAACCAAAATGAGACATCTTTATTTATTCTTTTCTCTTTTTTTTTTCCTTCTCCTTTTCCCTGTTTTATTCTTTTTTATTGCTCTAAGTTTTGCCTAAGCCGCCTTTTTGGGTTTTTGACTTGCCGAGCTACTCTAACTTTTGCCTAAGCTACCTTATCACGTTTTCAACTTAACAAGCAAGAGTCAATTAACCTTGGCACAAAAAATATTGAATTTATTATGATTTGGACAGTGCCCAAAATGGACTATTTATACGACTTACTAACATTATCGAAAACATCTTTTAATTGATTCAGATTACATAGTTTTGAAAATTCATTCTCCTCAATATACATGAGTATGGCTCCTCCGCCTAATAGGATCTTCTTGAGCATATAAGGATCAACCTAGACAGGTTGAAATTTTCCTCTTGGATCATGAACTAGAGTTCTGATTTCCTTCAAGACTAAGTTTCCTTCTTCTAACCCTCTGTCGGTCACCCTTTTGTTGAAATGTTAGGCAAGTCTCTATTGGTAACCTTGAATCTAATACAAGGCATCCATCCTTTTCTCACCTATGGAGTTTAGCTGATCATGGTACTCTTTTAATCCATTATGGTTCATCCAGCTGACTCTCGCGTATAACTTTGGTAGATCATATTTGCATCTCAATTGGAAGAACTGCTTCTATACCATAAATTATAGAATAGGGAGTTGCCCTAGTTTGGGTGTGAATGGAAGTCTAATATCCCCACAATGCATATCAAATATGTTCATGCTAATTCCTATGATTGGTGATCCTTTTTTTTGCATAATGGTCATAAGAGTCTTATTTATTGCTTCAACTACCTCGTTTGTTTGAGGACGATAAGGCGAAGACTTGTGATGTTGGATCCTATTGAATAGAGTAACTACTTTTTAAAAGTGTGAGCCATCCATAATCATTTTTACCTTTGCATCTTTCTTGGGTATTCGGACTATGTGTGCTAATCATGAAGGATATGTGATCGGTTTAATGAACTTATTTTTTAGCAGCTTAGCAACTTCTTCCTTCTCAATTTCTTCTTAATAAGATTTATATGCTCTTAAGTTGGGATCTTGTAAACTGTAATGCTTGGATCAATTTCAGTTATATCCTCAAGTTCCTATGCAAAGCAATCCTTGAATTCTAGAATCTCATGGGACAATGAGCCATGATTTGAAGATGCAATATTTATGAGTTTTGGATTACCATCTGTGCCAAAATTAATTTATTCTTTTTTTTTTTAATTTTCTTTTAATGTCTCTGTCACAGCCTAACTTTAGACTATGACGGTCCTAGGGTACGGGTAATGCCTAAGCCACTAGTACCTCAAAGAATCCATACTTAAGCTTTTACATTCATAACTTAACCTGTGATACATTTTAGGTGATAATTTTTTTTTTTTAAATCATCATATTACCAAACATGCATGCAAAAAAACTGACAGAGTCTCCTTTGAAACTCTGACTTAAGCTATCGGCAAAACATATAAAAAATACACTCCCAATATAACATACATCTCCTTATATCCTCCATTTATCAATTGCAACTCAAATTGCACTTCAATATTTTCATCTATATCATATATCACATGTACATTTTATCTCAAACTCATATATCATATATATGTACAATATATACACATATTCATGTCATATCATTTTATCATTTGATCATTTAACATCTTACTTAGGTCAATTTAAACCTCTATACATTATATACCAAGGAACTCTATACACTGGAGTGACCTCGATACCTACATCTGATCCAAGACTGGAGATGGTATAGCCAATGGATGACTTCTTTACTGAGGTCCTGAAAACATTGAAC
>CANXYC010086325.1:0-12081 GCA_948193065.1 Aleurites moluccanus | reverse complement strand
GTTGATGCAATTTGAAAGGTAAAGTTTGAATATGGTTTAATGGTATAAGTAATGGAAATGTATAGGTTTAGATTTGTAAAAGATGTTTGATTTAAGTACTTAGAAGCTAAACTTGAATATGGTGTATGTTTGATATGAAATATGGACCCAAATACATATGAGTTCTTAACTTGGTAAAATATTGATGAACATATGAAATGTGAGTGAAATATGGTAATAGAATGTGTTTATGGCATAAAGGATTTGAAATAGGGTTAATTGTGCAAAGTAAGGTTTATAATGCATACAGTCTATGCTTGATGTATATTTATGTGAATAACATGTTTTGCTATGTTTTAAAGTCTTATCGGAGTGTTATATGTGAAAATAGGTGAACTATCAAGTACTCCAGCTCAGAGTGTTGAACGGCAGGCCAAGTAGGGGCTCGAATAGTGGATTAGGGGAAATAAAGGATAAATTGTGATAAAGGTGAGTCTATATGTATAATCATGCATGATTTGTATCATATATGCTATAATATTTCATTTGAACTGATAAAATAGAGTTTGATACCCAAAAACACAAATAGTGCATATTGGCCCGTAAATAAGCCTACCGAAACGACTTAAAATGACCTAAACTTTGTCTGTCTATAAAATGAAATCCAGAAAGCCAATTGGGTCACCACTTGGTCCAATCTTCTAGTCTTGACCTAAGCTTTAAAACGGTACCTCATGGTCCACCTCAATCCTTTGGTAACATAGTTAACCAGAAACTACTCAAAAATCCCAAAACGGACCCGTAACGACTAGTGTCAGTTGCGACAGCGTAACTGGGCTCCACCGGGCATTTTTTTGGCATGACCCAATTTTGTTCTTTTATTCTTTATATATATATATATATATATATATATATATATATATGATTGCTCTACAGCTATATGAGATGTAATTATGCTATATTTATTGTTATATGGAGACACACCCATATAGTACTATAACAGGGCTACCTCGATGGTGTAGCGGGTAATTCCATCGACTATATGCACACTTGTATTTATTTGACCCTTGCTAGAGAGGGGAGTTATATTGTCTAGTCATAAGGGTTGATCCCCCTTATGTAAGGTGGTTTGTGCACTTTATGATAGTGCTGGAGTATTAAATTACAAATAGTGCAATTACACTTTTCACTTGGCCCAATCCTGTTATATCATATGTGCGTTGACTCGTACACTGGATATTTATATGAATACTCATATGGATAATTACATGGATACTTATATGAATAATAATACAAATACTTGTCATATTCTTCACTTGTTATCTTATATTAATTCTACAGGCCATATATGGGCAACCATGGTATAATGATCATTTACTGTATTTTTATATGTATAGATTCACTGAGTATTTTTATACTCACCCACTTCAGTGGCCATCATTTTCAGGTTTCCAGTGAGGCACGTATTCCATTGGCATCCTCTATCCCCACCTTGAAATTGTACTACTTGAAACATATAAAAATTCAAGTCCCAAAAGTATATATAAATATTTGTACAATATAGAGGTTTCATGGTATTGTAAATTAAATAGGAGCATGTATATGTATGTAATTGTATTTATATGGTTTTGCATATATAATGATGCTATGGATGGATAAAGTATGGTATACAGATATATATGTACATATTGAGTTGATATTAGAGATCCAGAGGGATCATTGATGATAGGGATATGAATATTGATAAAGTATATTGGAAGTGTTTATTACATGTTTTTAGCTGGGCATAATCCTTATATAGAGGAGATGCTGCCCAATTTTCAATAGCATTGTTAAGCTACTTGAATTGATTAAATGTATTGTTTGTCATATCATATAGATAATTGGATTTTTCGTGGTACTGGTAACTTAGGCAATACCCAGACCCTAGGACCGTCGTGGCTCCCAAGTTGGGTCGTGACAATATGTAAGCAACTCATTTTGGGTATAGTCTAAATCATAATAAAATCATCATTTTTTTATGCCAAGGTTAATTCACACTTACTCACTAAGTTGAAAACCTGAATAAGGCAGCTTAGGCAAAAAATAGAGCAGCTCGGCGAGTTAAAAATCCGAAAAGGTGGCTCAAACAAAAATTAGAGTAATAAAAAAAGAAAGTAATAATAAAAAGAAGAAAGAAAGAAAGAAGAAAAATAAATTAAATGTCTCATTTTGACTTTCATACCTAATGAAGTCATAAATCATTGTCCCATTCATCATGGATTCCTGTCTCGTTTCATTGCAAATCGTAAAAGTCAAAATCATGTCTCGTTTATTTCATTCAAAAATCAGTGTCACAAAAAATCTTGTCTCGTTTTATTAAAGTCCAAACCAAATCAAAACCCTATCTAATCCTAGGTGGACAGAAGCAAAGTAAAAAGCAAAAATCCTAACTATACGTCCTCCTCCTCTTAGGATGGATATCTTTGTCATCATCTAAGTCATCTGAGTCATCATCAGCTGGCCTCTTTCCAAGTGCTTTATCAGAAGCCCTATCTGCAGTCATCTTCTCCGAACCCCTAGTGTCAATGATCTTCTTGTTTGTCTCTATCATCTCTATCACTCTGCTAGTTGATGTCTCTATAGCAATCATAACTCTGTCATTTGTCTTTATCCCTACCTCTAGTTTCTTTATCAAGGTGGATCGCTTAACCTTCTTAGTCTACCAAACCGAAATAATGAACCAAGAATCATACCCCTCCAGCCTTTTTGACAAGCCAGTCAAACTAACAAAGGCTATAGACCTCCTTCAACCATTCATTACGGCCTAGCCACTGCAGCATTAATCAGTCATATAGGAAAAATAGCTCATTTTGATGGAATGCCCTGAGACTGATCCATTTGCTTCAAAATCCTGATACCTTCATAGAAGGTGGTCAGCTCTATGCCTATTAAGTACACCATCCTGTAAGCGAAACTCATCGTCATGAAGGAATCAATCTCATACCAAGGGAAATACCACAAAATACTATCTAGATCCAGCTCCAACAGCCAAGTAGTCCACTCTTCATGTGAGTCAAAGGAAATCAAGATCCAGTGCATGCGATACCTAGTAGCAAAATAAGATAAACTATCTGGAGAACTAACTACCTAGAGATGATCCTTTAACCATACCTAAGTCATCTCAAAATAGAAGTCAAAAATCAAAAAAAATGGGCCTAAATAGAAAAAAGAACCAAGGGAAAAGAAGAAAGTGTTATAACTGAAGAATGATTGAGTTCATAGACCAGGACTCCTGCACTCTGTAATTAGCATCCAAACTCAAAAGGGTCTCAGCTAGAATCTAACTCGCTATGGTACACCCCTGCTCCATCTTAACCACCAGTTCCATTATCTCAATATCTCCCTAGCCAAGAGAACTAAAAAACAAACATCCAGCAATCGGACAGAAAACTAATGTAAGCATCCTGAACTTTTGCATTCTATGATCCTCAAGGTCCTGAAATTTCGCAATCACTGCAAAGAGGTCAACATGATCTCCATAAACCATGAAACTAGCCAAATCATGTCCCAAACTAAAAAGCCTCCTAAAAGAAAGGAAGTGCCCAACCCTAAATTCTAGAATAGCTAAAGCAGTATCACAGTTACTGCCCAGAATAGCACTGAACTCCTCAAAAGTGGGGCACATCTCTTACATGCTAGCTCAAAAGCGAAATACATGGTAAACATGATCCTAAAAATTCACACAAGCATTCAGAAAGTCCCAATCCACTTTTACTCCCCTCAGGGTCAAAACAAAACTAATCCTATATCTCCCTAAGTTTATCCTATTAACTTTATCCAAGTTCTTAGTCCATAGGAACATTTAGTGGTTAAAGTAAGGCTCCATGAAAAAAGATATTGACTCTAAAAGCAAAGAAAAGGGAGAAGAAAATTACTAAAAAAGAAGAAATGCAGTGTAGAATGACTTTTGTGCAAGAAATAGGTTTTAAATAGTAAAAAAAAAATAAACCAAATCATACCAGGACATTGGTGGCACCATAAGCCTTACATTGGCTGCACCGCCCAAGCTCATTGGTAGCAGCACCATGCCTAGCTGGCGCCGCCACCACCTATACAGCTACCCTTTAGTGGCAACTCAACTCCTTCTTAGTGGCAGCGCTCATTTTGTCTTGGCTGCAGCTCTTCCTCTTATTGATGGCAACTCTGATTTTGCAAATTTTGACCTAAGAAGCTTCAGAATAGAGTTTTCGGGGTTTTAGGACATGAATTGCATAAATTTTAAGCACGATCTTGCATAAAAATTGCATAGATTTTGCATGAAAACATAAAACATCAGTTGCATAAACATCCATTCAAATAGAGGGTGCACAGCCATCATAACATGCATACATCCAACATCCATAAAGCATAAAAATATAAGCATCATATACATCTCAAAAGTTCAAGGAAAAAAAAGCATAAAACAGAAAGCAGCATCAGACTCTCAGTTTCTCCTCCTCCAACTGTGAGGATCCTTCTACTGATGGGCTTATCTGTAAATCTGCATCTGAGTCAATAAAGAGGTGATAGCCATCTCCATCTAGCGCCTCATCCGATAAGTCCGCCAGGTATAACTATCTAGAATCTGCATTGATAAAGTGAACATTATAAGCAACAAAAATTACCAAATGATCTTTTCTGAAGGTAAAAAGAAGAACCTACCACAATGTTCTCAGGGAATTTTGGGGCAAGAGGTTGAGCCGCATCCAAAATGTGGTAGATCCTCATCTGACCATCACCTCCGATGTAAGGAATCTCCCCAGTAATCTCCAGAAAATGGTTGTAGGCAACCTTATCTCTATTTTCTACATTATAGCTCAGATCTCTTGCTACTGGAGGAGCCATAGTAGATGCCCCTGCACTAGTACCCACTAGAGGAATGTCAAGCTAAGCTCTGGAAGTAGAAGGTCCAGCAGAATGATCAAAAAGTCGGCATAAATCTACGACATGGCCCATCAGGTGGGTCTAACATAACTCTAGATAAGGAACCTCAAGATGGAGGAACATAACTATAGGTGAACCAGTATAGGAATCATTTGTAACATGCATATCAGAGCCTCGCCTCATGTCAATGGGAGGATGTTTGGGGGTGACCCACTCCTCCAATATCTGAACTCTGACTCTCTTCCCTAGACAATACAGTTTATGTAACGAAAAGCGAAGCAGCAATTGAAAAAATGACATAACAAAGCAGTTATGCATCATAGAGGGCATCAGCTCTATTCTAGTCATGAAATGGGTCGTCTACCTCTGCACAAGCAAGTCATAGTCAGTATTTCAAGTCAGAATTGAAAAAAATGAGGTAAAAGAAGCGGTAACTACCTGAGAAGGTTCAAGGCTACCAAAGAATGCCCTGATAGTGTGAAAGTCACGCCTGGATGGTCCTGTCCTATGTTCCCTATTCTATCTGATACTAGCAGGGATTGCATCAAGCCTGGAAGCATCTAACATAGGGGCAAGTGTTTGAAAATACTCATAAGCCCAGCGCTAAAAAGTGGCAAAAGAGTTAGATAAGCAGACAATCATAACAAGCAGAATCTGAGAAAAGGCGTAAAACATTAATGTACCTCCCAAATGAATAATGTCCCTCTAAAAGAAGTAAATGCTCCTAGGGACAAATCAGTCATCTCCCTATACATGGTGCTTAGAATGGCTCCAGCCCAATCATATGTCTCAAGCTGTGACAAATCCAGTAAGCTGGGAAGAATATTTAGGTCAACTATGTCCCAACGAGTGTGAGCGAAGGTGCAACCCACTAATATCAGCATCAAAAGGTGAGCAACGGGCTCAATCACTGGAAACTCTCATCGAAAAGGCTTCATATCTCTTAGGTGAGCCTGCAGCCAAGTACGTGTAATAGTACCTTGGACACAAAAAGGATCATGTCCTAACAATCTCACCATCTCCTTAGAAGAAAAGAAAACTCATCATTTGGGGAAGGTCTCAAGTGGATGAGATCCGAATCTCAGCCCAGTCAGCATATATAGATCTATAGTGGTTACAGTCAACTCACAGCATGGAAAATAGAAGGTATTAATGGTATCCTACCACTGCTTAGCCAATGCCTTTATCAATGCAATATTACTCTTAAAAGGGGGTCAGAGTCCCAGGAATGACACAAACCTAACCAGCTTAATCAAATCTCTCAATATACCAATACCTATGTTCTTTACTATGTAAGTGAGGTTCGATCTACCTCCTCTATTCCTAATGGTCATATGCTAAAAGTAGAAACTGACAAAGAAAAATAATGAATAAAAAGAAGTATAGTGCAGAAAAGAAAAGAACAAAAGAAAAAGAAAAAATACCTCAATCCTGCAATCTCAGGAGATGTGCTCATCGGGCTCATACAACATATCCTTGGGATCTTCATCCTCCCGTGGAGCTTGCTTCGGTGGCCCTTAGTTGGAGTAAACTCTGCTTCGAATTCCATAAAGAAAGTTGAGATAAAATCTAAAGAAAGAAGCTTTAGAGAGAGAAGCAATTTGAAGAAAATGAATGAAGATGAAGAGAATAGGAGGATGCACCCCTATTTATAGCCTTTTTGAGAATCTCCATAATGATCATCATGTCCCTTCGCAGCCTTAAAAAGCCCAAAATTGTGATATCAGATCCATTTCAACTCAAAATACAGCGCTGTCAGTGCCATCAGAACCATATGATTTTTCTCTATTTTTAGAGCTATCATTTGCCCAAATCAGACTAAGGATGCTTTTATAATTTAGAAAATACCATAAATAAAAAAAATACTGAAAAAATAAAAAAAAAAAAGTTCAAAGTTGTCAAAATAGACCGACATATCAATAGATACTCCAGAATGCAAGCAAAACATTCTTATCTCATTTCAAGCAGACAAAAATTCTCTTGGTTCACTATCATCACTTTTATCCTTATACTTGGATAAAAGCGATGGGGGCAGCTATGAACACATGATTTTGCACCCTATATAGACTTGGGTCATGCCAAACTGATTGGCAATTGACCGGAGATCAAAGTCAACTCCAAAATAGACAAACTGGATTATGCCAGACTTATCGGCATCAATCAAAGGTCAAACCACTTCGAATCAGGTGAATCGTACCAAAAGGAGCTGGAAAAGAGCTTGGTGGCATCCAGCCAGGCCACTAGCGGCGCTGCCACCATGGCATGGTGTCAGCCACCAGCCCATGGCGGTTCCACCACCAAGGCAAGATTCTGTCGCCACCTCTCTTTCCTCCTGCAGCCAAATAAAGTAACCTCTACCGATGTGAAGCCCCGGTGCCGCCAAAGTGATCCCATCGGATTTTCTTAATCCCACATCGTATTTTTGTCTAGCCTGACCCCAGCCCTTTTCCTATAAATGCAGGACCTGTGATCCTTTAAAAAACACACCATAAAAACTAAGTAGAGTTTTTCTTAGTTGACTCTTCCTTCTCTCCTTTTATTCAGCTTTCTTTATCATAAGCGGTTCATTTCTCTTTGATTTCAAACCAATTTCTTCAACTCTCTTTGAGTTGAAGGAATAGAAGACCTAAGTTGAAGGAATAGAAGACCTAAGTTGATCTCTCCTTAAGTCAATTTAGCATCACCTTTTTGTTAATTTGACTAACTAATTCAATTTGGTAATTAAAATTGGACAATAATCAGACCTTTGAACTGATTTTATTACCCTAAACAAAAGTGAAACTTCGATCTGAAAGAACTCTAAGATTCCCTCAGCCCAAGTTATGAGCAAGGTATTGTGTTCTAAACTCATTCTCTCCTTCTACCCTTTCTTTAAATTGGTAAAGCATCAATTAAAAGAACCAAAACATAATAAAATGGAAGAGGTAAAATCATACTTTTCTTAAAATCAGACCTAACCCCTTTGCAAAAAGGGAAAACTGCATGGATTTGGTTATAATTATATATGTTTGGTCTTAATAGCCTAAAAATTAAATCCCTAAACACTTAAGAGAATGAAAGGTTTTAGAGAACCGTTTTCTTCATCACTATGTAAAATTATTATTTTCAAATTTTGATATTTTTTATATATGTTTTTAAGTGTATGAATTATTATTATACAAGAATATTGAGTGCTTACTTGTCTTGTATTCTAAACTCTTAAAATTATTTCAAAAAAAGTACAATTTTCAGTTTGCTTGAGGACATGCAAAAGTTTAAATATAGGAGAATTGTTCGTCACATTTTTGTCCTTATTTATTCTTTATATTTTTGTATTATTTTTAGTATTTTTATTAGGTTTTATTATTATCAGTTAGTAATTTAATAAAATAATTCTATCAAGTCTACCACAGATTTCTGTGTTTTCAACTCTATTTTATAGGTAATTTTTATTAAAAGTCAGATGCAAGAAGAACAGGCCCGAAACGAAGTCCAAAACCATTAGAAAATGTGGCAGGTGGACCAAAAATTGGGTCCACGGCCATGAACTTGATCCATGGCCGTGGAGGCTATATGGGAGAAAGCCCCACGGCCTTGGAGGCCAAGGACATGCCCCACAACCTTGGATAAGGTCCATGGCCATGGAAAGCCATTCCACCGAGGCCCCACGGCCTTGGACTATCATCCATGGCTATAGGCCATACAAAAGAGCCTCACATCTATGGAAATGGTCCATTGCCGTGGACCCTTTAAGCCCAAATATCCCACGCCCTTATTTGTTTAATCCAAGCCCATTAAGGTTCAGCCAAGCAGAAGTTTTTCTTAGTGAAATGGTGTGTGTCATCATTTGAATTTCAAATTCAAATCAGATTTCAAGAATCAAATGGATATGGAAGGTTGAAGAAAATTAAAATTGACAACTAATTAGTTTGATTGGAGGAGCAAACAATGGGATTGAATTTATCTATTAAAACTATAAGAGAAAATAAGGGATACGGGATATTGAGCTTTACACAGTTTTGATTACTGAGTTGAGTTTTGGCACCAAGACACAATAGTGAAATTAGGGCTTTTCTTTTGTTCTTCTTTTCGTCATAATTGAAGAGTTTTAGGTGATCAATTCCTAGTAATACTTCATTACTCCACTTTTGTCTTTTGCAATTTTAATTGTAATTTCATATTTAGTTCATGTATTAGGATTAAATTCAAATTAGAGCACCGCGGTTGTAAGCGATAATTTGGAAGACGATCTTCTTTTGAATAAGATTTCTAATTCCCTAAATTCTTTAATTCATTTCATTATATTTGTTTAATCATGATCATTGCTAGAATAAATATAATTGATATGTTGAATGTGTTTGTGGCTTTAAATTCTCTCATGAACTAAAACTCTTATTCTAGGAAATTTAATGGAACCGATTAGATGATGTATGCTAGGGTTTATATCTTAATACATAGAATTTAATCAATTTATTAGTTTATACTTAATACCAATTTGTCACGATCCGAGTTCGGGGCATGACGGTCCTAGGATGTAGGAACAGTCAGAGACGTCCAACACCCATAGAACATCAGTAGCACAGTTCCAAAATCACAATAAATACCAATATTATAATCATCATCCATACTTAAATTATAACTATCCAATAATATATTCCATCACACAAATATAATATATATACAGTCTATTCTGCTAACTACAAGTTATTACAAACCATGGAACATATCTAGAAAATAACCATATACAGTAATATCAAAGTATTTACATTACAAATTGAAGTCTGGTTCCTCCAGGAAGAAGCTGGGAACCAAATCAATATTTCTATCCTAAAATGTTTAAAACGCTACAGGATGAGTATAAAAATACTCAGTGAGCTCAATACACAACATAATATATACAAGGAAAGGTAATCAGTAAAGAATAAAATGAACAGTGTCAAAGGAAAAGGTAGTGCACACCAAATGTCCATAGGTATGATACAAAAATTATTAAAATTGGCAGTGTCAATAATAAAATTAACTGTCAAGTCTGTGTGTGGAAGTGACAAACTAAGGGGCTAGTAACAGTAACAGTGAATATCAGTAAAATACATAAGACGGGCCAGACCTTATGGTTAGGACAAATCTCTTCCCAGCTAGGGTTCTGAACAATTAACCATGTCCAGTGGGTCATTGTGCACAACATCGATGTATTTTAGCCACTACCCTATAGGTCGGGTAGTTTATCAAATACATATATATAAGGTATAGGAAACAATATGTATCATTAAAGAAGTAATATCAATGAAAAGAATACAATAACAGTATCAGTTTGTAAAAGAGTTTGTATTATCAATATAGCAAAGGTTGGTACAGTTCACAATAATAGGTGTCGCAATGGTAGCAATAAACAAGTATGGGTTCATTATCATCAAATTCATCCAATGTCATTTATTATGGTGCCATTGGCTAGCCAATGTTACTGACGACAATGGCATTGGTTAAGGAAGCAAGGGAAATTTAGTTTAGGCATTTCATCGAATAGTTGGTATGCAACTTTCAATCAACATTTAAGCATGGTTTTGGTGGAAACTTGGCATTGCCCAAAGATCAATATAAAGATTCACAATGAGGAGAATTCAACTAAAAACTCAAATATCACAATGAACATTTATTTAGGGGTCAAATTCAATGGTAAAATCAAAGGAAATCAAGCTAAATTTTCAAAGGAAATGTCACCAAATGGTTCGACCAAAGAAGGGATTTCACAATACAATTCCATAATTCATTTCATCACATTAGACATATAGAATGAGGTATATTGAACTAACCTAATGGCTTAGATAGCCAAAATTCCACCTTGAACACGAAATCCTCCAATAGTAGGCTATATGGACACTTTGAATCAACCTTGAATTCTACACCAATATAACTATCTATTTAGCTTTCATGATGATAATAACACTTATTCTAACTAAATTAAGGATCATATAGCACTAATTCAAGAATTGGTAATTGGCATAATCAAATTAGGGCTCCAAATTGAGAATTTCCATCAATTTGTGTAAATTAGTGCACTTGGTTGTTGAAACAATGTTATTCATCATCTAAATCATCTATCTAAACCATAAAATGGAAGAAAACTTAAAGTTACCTTAATTGGGTGTGTGGGCCGAAACTCCTTGAAGAAGAATTCTCAATTTTTCTTTATTGCTATTGTCACGACCTATCTCGGAAGTCGTGACGATCCTAGGGTACGGGTGATGCATAAGCGACTAGTACCGCGTAGAACCCAATAGACTATCTATATGGCATGCATCAAACAAATATCAATCAATATAATTATAAATTGCTGAAGAAAATTCGACAGCATCTCCTCTAAAATCGGACTATGCCTCAGAAATCAAAACACACAAATAACACTTCTATAATACTCATTCTCATCTCAAACATCATGATCCCTCTGGATCTCCAATCAATCTCAATATCATTATCTATATATATACATATATTATACATCTCAATCATATAAATAACTCAAACATTAACTATAATCAACATTATATATATGTAAACTTATGATTATCTATATGCCAAAATCTATTTACTGTACCATGGAACTATTCTAAGTATTTTCTATTACATTACTTTAAATTTTGAGTTATACATTTACAAAATCTTCAAGGCAAAAGAAAAGGGTGCCAAGGATAAGCGATCCTCACCGAAGGCCTGAAAAACAACAAACACTAAAGGAATGAGTATAAAAATACTCAGTGAGTTCATAAGCATAAGGATGCAGTAAATACATTATGAATAAAGTTAATACCATTATAGTATTTATGTATGCATATATTTATATATCTATAGCATATGAATAATAGAATTATTAACTGATATAATAACAATATATATTAACCATGTATATAATCACAGGTAGCACATATATGATATCACAGGATTTGGGTTACTTTAAACTTTAAACACAACACTGTCATAAAGTGCATAACACTAGGGAATACAACGTCCCTCCCTAGCAGGGGTCCCATAAATAAATAACATACATAAGGATATATTCCTTACAACTAGAGAATATATCGTCCCTCTCTAGCAGGGGTCCCTTAACTCAGTGTGTACACAGTCGATGGATTTACCCGTTATACCATCGAAAAATAGCACTGAACTAATATCATATAAATGTGCCTCCATTACAATAAATATAGCAATAAAACATTAATATAT
>CANXYC010086204.1:0-25570 GCA_948193065.1 Aleurites moluccanus | reverse complement strand
ATATATATATATATATATATATATATATATATATATATATATATATATATATATATATATATATATATATTGTTTCGATGTGTTTCGGTATAATAAAATTAATTTTCTATAAATTAAAGAGTTAGCATCAATATTTTTTATTAATTTTTAATGATAATTAGAAACTTTTTTTTTTTTTTTTTTTTAATACATCTCACTCAATCTTTTTTAAGCTACAAAAATAAATGTAGAAAAAAAAAAAAACAATAATAATAAGAAGAGAAAAAAGCTTACGCAAGCTAACAACTACCAAGGCATCTTGAAGTTTCCTATAAAAACCTCTCCTTTAAGACTCTTTAGTAGACTCCAGCCGTCAGCACCACCTCCGTAGCCCGCGGTGGCCGCCACCTGAATTCCGCCGGACCCACCTTTCTTTTCGCTTCTCCATTTTCACTTCTTCTATACCAAATAACGTATAAATATTACTTTCATTATAGTATTTGTTCTATATACATGAACGAGCAATGGGAAACCTCTGCACTTGTTTGGCACCCAAAACAGTGAAAAAGAAGAAACCCACAAAACGTTTTCCGGGTAACCCGCAATCCGTGCCCAACTCCAGCAACCAGTGGACCCGGATCCGATCCACCCGTAAAGACAGTACTGATTCCTTGATTCAGGAACAGGCTTTGGCTGCGGCCATTCTTTTCAGGCAGCAACAGCAACAACAGAATGGAACCGGCACATTGCCGTTTGATCGGTCGACTTCACTACGGTACCCGAATAATTCCGGCTCGAAGAAAACCCAGTTGCCCCGGAGCTCCAGTTCTAGAGCCCGGTCGCTTACTGACCCCTTGTTGCAGCCTCACCAGCTAGTTAACCAGGTTCACGTATAAAACATGCATATGCATATGGTTTTGGATTTTGTTAATTATGGAAATGATAGGATTTATGGTTGTGGTTTTTTATCTGTTTATTTTATGTTATTTATATTTATATTTTTTCATTTTGGGTGTTAGTTATGGAACTTGTATGATGTGACATTTGTGGGGTTGATGGATTATGGGATATGTTTATGTTGCTGTTAGTTATAGGAAATGGAAGATTATATGATTATCATGGTATGTTGCTTGGTGGTTGTTTGCGAGTTCAGTCGCTAATGAAGAGTGAAAAGGAGGATTGTAATGAGTTTCATTAATTGTGTATGGGTCCTCCTGGAGTAATAGTGATGACTCCAGATCGTAAATTTAGTTCTCCAATGATAAATTTCTTTTTCTTATTATGTGTATTGATTGTTTAGAGGCCTAAGTTAGCTTTTTGGTTTGAATTAATAGTCTGTTGTTTGCCTTATGTTTTGCTAAATTTTTGGTCTTTAATGGCAATGTTTGTTTTTTCTTTCCATTTAATATTCATCCTTTAGTTTTCCTCTTTTAGGATTTGCTGCTCTCGTGAAATTTTTTTGTGTGGATATTATAAAGCTTTTTGAAAATGAATTGACAATTTGTTTATTTTCTTAAGCATGCCTCTTTCTGAGGCTTAAACTTAAGTTCATATAGAATTAAATGGGCTTCTTATTTTCGTTTTTTTCTTCTTCTTCTTTGTGCTCTTAAATGCCATGAAGATCGGTAGCTGATAATGTATGCAATTGAAACAGAAATAGAGATCTTCTTGAGAAATAGGTTTACTCGTTCATCTATCACTAAATATTATTGTAGTCCACTTCAATCTTTCTTAACTCCTCCACTTAATTCATTTTTGGTTTTATTTAGAATTTCAGATGCATATGTTGTTTTTTCCTTGTGCAGGGTTGTATGCACTGCACTAGTCATTGATAAAGCAATTTAAAAATACCCAGTCAGAATCACTTGCTTTCTAATTTCTGCCAGAATTGCAACCAAAACTGTACTACTAGGTTGTTATTAAGATTTTGATCTTGTGATGCATAAATAAAGGCCAACAAGTTCAATTGATATAACAATTTAAAAATAGTCAGTCAGAATCACTTGCTTACTAACTTCTGTAAGAATTGCAACTGAAACTGTACAAGTAGGTTGTTATTAAGGTTCTGATCTTGTGATGCATAAATAAAGGCCAACAAGGTCAACACATGATTTTTATCATTTTACAAAAATCCAAGATGATGACTAATTAGTTATAATGAACATTGTAGGCATTGGGGGAACAACAGTTTCAGATCTAGATCTTTTACTCTATTCAAAATTTTTATGTACTTTGTATGATGGCAAGTACTCAGATTAGATCGCTTTAAGCATGCCCATAACATTTTGGGATCATCCTCGTCTCTAGTTTCTTCAAAAGTTGATAATAATTTTTTGTTTCTCATGTCTTATTTCATTTGGAATTTATAGGTTATTTTACCATAAGGCTTAGGATCTTTCTTTATGTACCTGCTTTTGTGTGCTTTTGGCATATAGTTTGTGTTTCTTATGTAAATTTTCAGTAGAAAACTCCTTAGGAAGGTTTACCCTTGTGATTTGATTTCATAAACATTTTAGAGGTATATATTGAAACAAAAAATTTGGATTTTGTTTGTTGTTTACAATTCTTATTTTTCCATGTTAAATTCATTTCTCTTTCCTAACCACTTTCCTTTTCAACAGGATGTCAAGCTTGATGGTCTTGAGACAAACCATTTTGTCCTTGTGCATGGGGGAGGATTTGGTGCATGGTGTTGGTATAAAACAATAGCACTTCTAGAAGAGTGTGGCTTCAAAGTTACTGCCATAGACCTAACTGGCTCTGGGATTCATTCTTTTGATACAAATGGCATAACTAGTCTTTCTCAATATGTGAAACCCCTTACTGATTTTCTTGAAAAACTTGCTGATGGAGAGAAGGTTCTTTTCCATTTCTTTGTTGCTTATCTCTCTCTTATTTTTTTTAGTGTTTGTTATCTTTTCTGTTTGCAGTTCGGTTCAAAATATTTTCCCAATTTCCATAAAGTTTATTAAAAGTACCATCAACAATACTACATGTTGTTTCATATTATGATGTTTCATATTTTTTTTTTTTTTGCTAAACAACCAACTAGGTGCTTGCACACCCCTATTGATTAGATTTGTGTCATTTTTCTGCCATTTGACACCTTTAAGCACTGATCCTCTAATTCAATGTTAACATAAATTTTACCATTCTGTTGTTTATTTAAAAATCAAATTATCAGAAATGCTGATCATGAGCCCCATTGGTTGACTCTCTGTTGCTGTCAGGATGGGAAATTTATTGCGTTTTCACCTAAAACTTTCAGGATTCAGCTTTTTCTATTGGCTGTTTGCATTTGAAAACATTTACGCTAGTAGTATATTTTTTTTGAGGTGCATTATTGTGTCACATTATGCAGGTGATTTTGGTGGGGCACGATTTTGGTGGTGCTTGTGTATCATATGCAATGGAGTTATTTCCTCATAGAGCTTCAAAAGCTATTTTTATTGCTGCTGCAATGCTGACTAATGGACAGAGTACTCTTGATATGTTCTCACAAAAGGTTTACCCTTTGCAAAATCTTTATTCATTTCAATTAACTCATTGATTTGGAAGCATTTTTATATGTTTGACAACTTCTTAAATTGCACTTACTGAATGAAATTTAGGATCCCTGCTGTACGAATTGCTTACCATAGTATCTCTGCTGCACTTGATTACCATTTTGTTCAATTAGTAGAAAGATGCCATTTTGGAGCTTGGCTACTTTTTATTTTCTATAAAAAAAAGTATCAATTGACTATACCAACATTAGCCCCCATTTGGCATGCTTGCACATGCATGTACAAGACACCTAGGGGCATAAAAACCACCAGCTTTTGTTTCTGAATCATTTTTAAAACTTGTTTCCAGTCATACTCAATGTTGGTTTCTGCATTTTTCTTTGGGTATGCTCATGGGTTGCACATGTATATCCATTTTGGATTTGCAGAAATTATATCTCCGTTTTAGACTGAGGTTGTTGAAACTGGCTGACTTACTAGTTAGTCTTGTGGACATGACGTCAGAACACGTACTGGCCTCAGGATTAACATATGTCTTGGATAATTTGAGATGCACTTGATAGTTTTTTAGTTTGCAAGTCCCTTTGCTAAGGGATATTTAGATGTAAACCCTTCCCAGCTCAGCTTTTCAGAATATACTCTGCTCATGTTATTGCTGGACAAGTTCAGGTGTATAAGGTTCTTGTCATTTTTTGTTCCCCTTTTTCTCTTTCTTAGTCAAAATTTGATTGCAGGCGGATTCAAATGATTTGATGCGACAGGCGCAGATATTTGTGTATGCAAACGGGAATGATCGTCCTCCAACTGCTATTGAACTAGATAAGTCATTATTGAGGGAGTTGCTGTTCAACCAAAGTCCTGCGAAGGTGTGGTATCTTTGATGTTACCAATTATTTTTCTTTGCATTTACCAATATTCAACAGGCCATTTAAATTTTTCAAAAATCTAGGCATAGGACTACTTGCCATTTTCATTATTAGATTTTGAGACAGTCTACATGGTCAGCCTGGCGGTACACTGCATTGAGTCCAAGTGCTTGGAAGTTGTTGGTCTTAGGCTAGTAATTCTGTCATTTTTAAGGAGAGTAATTTCTCTAAGTGATTTGGGATGGGAAGTGTTACCTTCTTCAGTAATCATCATTTAATAAAACTTGAACTACCATCTTGGTAGTGCTTTAGCTTGGCACTGTATGATTATGAATATCTATTTCTGAAAGGTTACATTTAAGACGGGCTGTCCTCGGAAGGCATATGCATTTAGGGAATGGTTAGGA
This sequence comes from Aleurites moluccanus, assembly GCA_948193065.1. Taxonomy (NCBI): domain Eukaryota; kingdom Viridiplantae; phylum Streptophyta; class Magnoliopsida; order Malpighiales; family Euphorbiaceae; genus Aleurites; species Aleurites moluccanus. Next base: position 20,812 of record CANXYC010086204.1, on the reverse strand, counting down.
GTTTAATTCTGATGGTATCTAGTTAAAATTTAAAGGTGCATTTGAAGCATTTCTACTTTTAAAAGTTGCTATGGCTTCTTAGGCTATTTGGTTTGGCATCAATGATGGAACCTTGACTAGTAAAAAAAAAAAAAAAAAAGGTCTACCATGTTTTTGGCTGGTCTATGACTAGGCTTTGCTCTCTTGGGAGATGTTAGAAAGAGTCGTAAGAGAGATCTTTTGTTGCTGAGTTGATGAAGATCTTGGCATGGGTCAAATGTTGGATCCATTAGGCCATTATCCTATTGAATCAGAAAGTTGAGGATCCCAAAACAATGCAAAAATATCAGATATCTGCTATCAATTATCCAATTTTAACAGTCAATTTTTTTTAAAGAAGTGGAGAATGTACTCAATTTTGAAAAGAAAAAAAAATTACATCATCATTAACATCGTCAGTAGTGTGTAAATGAATTGAGCTACTCAAGCTCAGCTTACAAAATATTCAAATTCAACTATGTTATAACTGAGTTGAGCTCAAACTCAAGTAGCTTGAGTTGAGCAGAGTTTGCTTACTTGAGCTGAGCAGAGTTTGTGTGTTATAATTGTGGAACTCCCAAGCCTAATCGAGTGTGTGTGTGTGTGTGTGTGTGTGAGATACGATGTGTCACTGGTGTTGTGTCTTGAACTTTTTGGAATTATCATGTCCTTTGTCTGTGGCGATATGTCTACATCAAGATGTATGAATAACAATCTCAAATCTAATTCTATCTGGATGAATTTTTCAGTTCCAAATTGTATTTTTTATTTGTTTGTCCCAAATCTTGAGTATGTTTCTTTGGTTCCTAGAGGAAATTGTTAAGTAAGTGTATAAGAACATCTCTTGGCAGTGTCTTATAATTTTGACTTAGCATGTATGTGTTTGTATGTGCACATAGCTTTTGTGTGTGTATCTTTTTCTCCTAGTTTCTTATTCCTTTTTGCATCTTTTGGTTCAGGATGTTGCATTAGCCTCTGTTTCAATGAGGCCAATCCCCTTTGCACCAGTTTTGGAGAAGCTTTGTCTTTCAGACATGAAATACGGAACAGTTAGACGGTTTTATATAGAAACACCAGAAGATAATGCCATACCCATCGCACTACAGGAAAGCATGATAAACTCAAGCCCCCCTGAAAAGGTTTTCCGTTTAAAAGGTGCTGATCACTCGCCTTTTTTCTCTAAGCCTCAAGCCCTTCACAAGATATTGGTAGAGATTTCTAAGATGCCTTCAACTTAGATAGATTGATAATTAGATGACTTTTCAGTCACTCAAGCTTCTTGACATGGTATAGAATTGGTGCTCGCATATCTCTTCAGCAACTGTTTAGAAGAGAAGATTTGAGTGGTTGTGTAAATGCATATAGCATAAAATTATTTCGTGCTTAATTCTGCAGGAAAATGCCAACCATCTTGTTAAAGCGTGGAAGCTGTTTCTATCCTTCCTCTTCTCTGTACCTCTTCTGTTTTTCTTTTCAAAAGTTCTTCCCATCTTTTTTCACTTGACAAGTGAATGTTTATATTTTATTTATGCCAGTGAAATTTCGCATTCTGAGAATTGAACAAGGAGGGAAATGGAAAAGTGTAATTGAGTCCATTTCCCTTAGATTTTGATTCCCTATTTTTGATTGTTGGGAGAGAATGGATTTGAATAGAAGACTACCAAAGGAAATATATGATTACTAAAGATGGTTACTTATTCTTTGGTTCTTGTCTACATTTTCAGACGGTTTGGTTTGGTGGATGCATTCGATCATTAAACTACTAATGGATCATTTTCTATGGTTAGAATTATGTTTTCATACTTTTCATTTTGTTACCAAATGAATACCGTACTATCTATAGAGTCTACTCTCTCTTGGCAACACCAAACTTGCGTGTAGAAGCAGCCATGGTGAAGGTGGAGGTTAGCTTTTATTTCTCGTTTGGGTAAACCAATGAAGCAAAGGGAACTGAAAATATATTAGATCGGACAAAAAGGAGAAAATAACAGAATTTATCTTTCTTTCTTTTTTTCCATCATTTATATGTTTTATTAAAATGGGAGAAATTCAGACTGGTGTTAATTATGAAATAATTAAAAATTCATTAAACTTATATATCCATATTGATTTTCAGGGAAAGTAAAGGTGATGCTTATTTTAATAAAGGTTTGTATTTTTTCATTGACAGTTTAGAATATGTGATTTTCATGGTTAGACATTTTAGTAATATTTTAATTAATGATGTTAAATTAACAGATGTGACGTGAATATTGATTATATTTATATTTTATATTTTTAATTTCTGGTGATGATGTTGCGTCATATAAGAAATTTAAAAAAAAATTTAAATTTTTTATTTTTTAAATATTTTAATTTGTAGTATAAAAAAAATCTTAATTTGCCATTCATATTTATATAAATATATGAGTTTAAGAATTATTTTAAAAAATTTAATTGTGTCAAGTATTTTTTTTTAATTTAAATTTATATGAAATCATTGCATTAAAATTTTAGTTTATATAAAATTATCTCATTTAATTATTTTCATCACATATATATTTTAGATTTCAATTAAAATTTATATAAATCAATATTATTTTTCTATATTTTTCTCGTTGAACCATATATTATTAAAAATTAATATTTAATAAAATAATAATAATTATTTATATATGTTAAAATATTTTAAATTCTAACATCAACGAGGTGCGCTACGTGAAAAATTAAAAAATATAAAATATTACCAATTAGTTGCTTTTCAGTATTGTTGAATTTTTCTTACATAAGCTTTGCCATCCTTGTAGACATTTTCATTTTTTCAATCGTCGGACTGTTGATTTGACATTTAATGAATTCACATGTGTTTGAAATTAATTTAAAAATATGTTTTACTGTACTACATAGTGATTATTACAGTAAAATATGTTTTTTTTTTTTTTTTTTTACTTTAATTGGTGTTTATATATTAAATCCAAAACCCATTAAAATGGCTTAAATGTGATTTTTGTAAGTTTTTTTTTTAAGCTACTTTTCCAATTTATACAAAATTCATTTTAATATAATTTTAATTATAATAAAATTCATTTTGGCATAATAGGATTTGAACACCCACATCCACACGTCAAAGCCAAATTGATTTTAAATCGGACAAGTCAAGAGTGAAAAATTAAGTGGGTTAATTTTGTAGTTATTGGTTTAAAGGTTAGTGACAGACGGATGAACCAAAATTATTTTAATTTTAAATAAAATATTATAAATTTATAGAAAAATTTTTATTTGATTTATTAAAATTTAATTTTTATATATTTTGATCTATTTAAAATTAATTTACTGAAAATTTTAAATATTTATATGTAAATTTTTAATTTTTGATTTTTTTAAAATTAGTTTTTTCGTTTCGTTCTTGGTTATTAATTGCTTATAATATTTTTTATTTATTTTAAATTAATTTTTTTTGTGTTTTTTTTTAAATTAAAATCTCTTTTTTATTAGATGTTTTAATTATGAATTAAAAGGGGAAAATTTTAGTATGCCATGTATTTTTATTTTTATTTTTTTAATTTGGTATCTAAAAGAAATTGAGAAAACAGCTCAACGTAAATTAGTGATGACTCAGTTGAATTTTGGAGATTTTTTTTGTACTTTGTGAATTGTGATACTTGTTTTTTTAGATAAAATAAAATTTTTGATTTACATTATTAATAATTTAAGGTTTAACGATATGAGTTAATATTAAAATAATATAAATGTAGTATAAGATTTAATATTATTATATAAGTATCACATTAATAAATACTAATAATATTAACTATTTAAATCTCAAATTACTAACCATATAAATCATATGTTTTATGTTATATAAAAAAATTTCATATATCTCAATATATAAAAGTGTCATAACATATCATATTTATTTATATTTTCCTCTTAAATTTTTGGCATTCGATTGATGGTGATTATTATATAATGGAGGGGTGATTGATTTCTAATTATGTATTATAATAAATTAATAATGCAAATGAGACCGTTTTATCATAAAAATTTAAAAAGAAATACACACGAGAATGAATAAGTTCCTGTACCTCACATAATGTATTGCCGACTAGATGAACGGTTTTAAACCAATCAATAATTAGGTCCGCGATCGAACCGAGATTCAATTTGTTAATTTTTTTCTGAACTCAAACTTCAAATCGGATGATTTAAATTTCTCAAACTTCAAATCAAATAATAAATCATATTAAACCTCGGTTCATTTAATTATGAAATTTCAAGCTTGATTTATTTAATTATTAAATGAGCTCGAGTTCAACTGAATAAAAATTTATTTATAAATTATAATCGAACTTATCTAGAGCTCGATTCATTAAATGATAATTGAGTCAAACTCAAACTCAATTCATTTTGAAATCATTTATGATTAAATATTTATTTTTAATAAAATAACTATATATAAAAAAAAAAAAACTGAGAACTAACATAAAAATAAAAGCATTCAATTAATAAAAAAAAAATCAATAATAAAATTAAGTTTTACATGTATTTTATTTTTGTTAATTAATAAAAAATATATTTTTAAAAATTAAAATATTAGATTATATAAATACTAATAAAATTTTAATCTAAAACTCTATTAGTACTATATAAATATAATTATAATTATATAATATTTATTTAAGAGTTGTATAGATAAAAAAATTAAGAGTATGTATATTTTAATTAAATTAAATTATAAAAAAAATTATAGGAGTGATAAAAAAATATTTTGAATTCCAAAACTATTATGCTAATAATAATAATAATAATAATAATAATAATAATAATAATAATTGAACTGTTCTCGAGCTGATTGCGAATTGATTTATGAGTTTATAATCGAATTGTTTACGAATTTAATTGAATCGAGCTTAATTTTACTTAAAGTTAACTTATTTATTCATTGAACCTTAAAGTAAGATTTAAATTTAATTATTTATAAAATAAATTAAAAGCGACTGAATATAAATCGTTCACGAATACATCCCTATCAATAATAAACGTGAGCTCACACTATTTCTGTTTTTTTTTCCTTTACCTATTTTTTTTTTTTTATAAAAAATAGTGTTAAAAATAAAATTATGATTAAAAATGAAATTACAACTCGATGTAATATAAACTGTAAAATAATATAAAATTAACTGCATAATCAATCAACCAATATGGCAATAGCACTTGATTTCCCTAATCATCAAGAAATTCAGATCCTTTCATGCTGGACACCAAGATCAACGCAATCTATTTGGTAATCTCAGATATTTGTCTACATATTCAACTGGGTTACTTCATTATAGTTAAAAAACTGACAACCGCACTGACAAAATTTCACTAACAAAATTTTACTAGTTTAGTTTAAAGCATATTCGTTTATCTACAAATTTATGCGAATGCATTTCGATGTCTTCATAATATCTAGTTGACAGGATTTAAGACAAAAATATAAAGAAATGCCACAAAATTTTATGTTCCTTGTTTTTTTGCAGTCGATAAAACAGTATTACTTAGCACAGAAAAGAGGTACTGTAAATGCCATGCTAGCTATGTAAAATAAATTAACATCCAACAGAAACACAGAATTCCCAAAAATAAACAGAATTTAACCGAACAAGTATTGCACAAATAGCAAGTGGAATAAACAAGAAGGGGGGGAAGGTGATAAACAATATTCACAAAACAATTCAAAACCAAGGCAATTTATTTGTTCAATCTATGATGCATACTTGAATGTCATAACAGCTACAAGCCTATGAAACTGATACGGCGACAGACACCTTTTATGATACAACACAACAGGAAGACACCGAAATGACAATTTTCACAAAAATTAGCACATGACTAGCAATTCTTGCATTGCATTGATAAACAAGTGCTCAATATCAAAATGAACCCTGTTAAGGCAGCCTCATATATCACAGCAAAATTTTACATGATCCTTATTGTATCACAATAATGGTGGATAGAAAATAATTACCTCTATACTAAGCCCATCATTTTCCCTTAACACACCCAGAAGCAATGACAAACACAAAAGAACATAATAATAACAATACATATCACAAAAATGGCCAAAGCAATTACTTAATTGCATTGCATTTCAATAATCAATTCAAAAACATTACTTGTTAAAATCATAACATTTTTAATCCTTTCATATTTCAAAAAACACCTTCGTATCTTCATCTTAATCTTAAAACAAATCCTAACAAGTAGTAAATAACTAACTTAAGGCATCCTCAAAATCCAAGCTTGGTACGGCGCCAGTGCCTGCGCTTAGCATTGTACCTATAATTTACCATGATTACAAAAAATAAAATAATTATAATTTATAGAATTATTCAATCGAAATTAACAAAATAAATGTCAAAAAGAAAAAAGAAATAGAACCTGATGGTGTTGTCGGTGCGCATGCGGATCCAGTGAGGTATAGGCCTGTTTTGCCTCATCTTCTTCGCAAGCTTCTTCTTAATCATGAAAGTCTTATGCGACGGCTACATTTCCACACAACCATTTACTGTATCAGATTTGTACACACACCTATATATAACTATATACATAAACAAAGAGAGAGAGAGAGAGAGAGAGAGTACCATTTTCAGGTCTTATAGCTGAGAGTTTTGCCTGCAAAGAAGGATTAGGAATCTCAGCGATGCTTGAAGCGGCGGTGTTTAAAACCCTAGCGGGAGAGGGGGAAGTGCTCATATAAGTAGGGTTAGTATAGGATTGATCGCGATCGTTCATTTTTGTTCGTCTTGAAGTAATTCTGACCCTTGGATTTTTTTCTAAGCGCCTTTGTGACTTCATTTACTGTATACCGACTTAATGGTCTATGATACAGGCAATTTTTTTTTTTTTCTTAATTTTCTATATTAATTTCCAAATTCCTACATTTTTCATTGCATAATTTTTCAAGTTTTTTTTTTTTTCAGTTTTTAAGGGTGAATATAATTATTTAAAAAAAAATGAATAATGTGGAATTTATGGCAATATATGTGTTAAAAATACATATTTTGCCAATTAAAAAATTATTAAATATTTAAATATTTAATTATTAAAAATTAATTATAAATTTATTTTACAAAATATAATAACAAATAAAAATTAGTATTCCCTATTAGAATTTTTATCTGAAAAAAATATTTTTACCATCCATGAATACTGTGAAAAATTTAAAACAGAAACTACAGCGCCCATCAGACTAATCCCCTAGCTAGGGTTTTTCCCACGTGCGCACACAGTCTCTCTCTCTATCGGCGGCAAGAGCTAGTTTTAGTTTTGCCTTTGCAGATAGCTCTTACAATGACGACCATCGTTCCTACCTCCGAAGAAGATCCGGCTCTCGCCGTTGTCCGCCTCACCTCTGAGCTGGCCTGGGCCGACGCAGGTTCTGAGGTATATACAAATCATATCTACAACTGTTTGTGTTTTAAAATTTGTGCCTTTATCGTATCTTTTATGAAACCACCTATGATTTTTTAGTTTTAGCTTTTTAGCATAATTTGGCGTTTGGAGCAGATTTGTTTTCAATATATAAGATTGAATAAATTATGAATTTTTTGTCTCATCTTTACTGGTTCAACGAAATGATATATTTTTATTTTAACATGAAATTGATTTTTCTTATGATTGCTTATCGATAATCGATTTGGAGAAGTCTTGGCCGTATCTGTAATGTGCTAATTCTTTCATTTGAAACTCAGAAAATGCGAAACAAAGCTTAGAAAATATGATTTTAAGACGTAGGAAGCACCTCATCTACTCACTGGAGCATTTAACTGAGTTTTTGGCTCTCTTGATTGACTTAAAAGAGAACGAGTTCTTGGATGTGTCAGTGGTGAAATAATTTATAATTGAATTGTTTATTGGCTTGATGCTCAGGTTGCAGAGCAACAAGTTACTAGGCTTTGTGTGGAAGCACAGGAATGTATGGTGATGAACAGATGGCTGGACCTGGCCTCTTTAATGCTCACTTCAGCTGACTTGATATTTTCCCATTCTAAAGTCTCAGAGAAAGGTAGTTTTCTTATTTGCCATTGTGAAATTATGTAATACATTTTTTTTTGCAGAAAGTTAATTGAAGGAGAGTTGGGGAGGGGTTATTGTAGCGTGCATTAGAGAGGGTGGTGGTACTTAAATTTAAGCAGGTTCGTTAGTGAATATACGAGCACAAAATTGTCACCAATGCTAGAGATGTATTTGATTATGATCAGTCTGATGATATGGTCAAGACTTGTTTGAACTTTTTGCATACAATGTTTCTGATGAGTTAGATTAAATAACGGTCATATTTTTATGCTATTTGGCGATTTATTTATGCAATAAAGTATGCAAACTTTTAGAATTATGGGGTGGAGAGTATTTACTAAGTTTATAGATTATGGTGATGTTATCTTGGAGGTGCTTGCACAGCCACAGATTGATTTGAGCTGAGAAGTGACAGACATGTAAAGATGTTTGCATTTAAGCACATTGCTTTATTTGCTGCCCTTATTTGGTTATACCTATTTAATTGCAAGTGTTTCTCATTTATTATTTATGTGGATATGTGAATTAATGAAACTCCTTTGCCTGTGAAAATCCCTTAAATTCTGACTCTGTCTTCACCATGCGTCGTCCATCTCCTATCTAAATCAAACGTGAACCTTATAAATCAAGATGACAAGTTATGGTTCTTGAGAAGAATTAAATGGCAGACCATTGCATAATGCTCCCGGCAATGTGGCGTGTGGGTAGGGCCGGATGTATGCAGCCTTCTCTTTGCATTATGGAGAGGCTGTTTCTTTGTTCTTGAAGAGGAGCAGTATTTTCCATTATGATATCTCCTCGCTCCAGTAATTTTGATTTATTTTTGAAGTTCTGCATTTTGTAAAATATTTAAAGAATACAACATGAACTTATTTGATTACAGAAGCTGCTTATATTGATAAAATGTCAAGTGAGAAGTAGCACATTTTATGTTTGTGGAGTGGGAACCTGCTCTATCAATAACGGTGTTGTATTGGATGATATAATTTGATGCATTTTATTTTTCTAATTTTATTTTGATGGGTAAATTATTCTTGTAAAATATTATTATATTTTATTTATGCCAGAACTTGAGTGCATCTTCACTGTCATCTGCAATCTTGTCACCAAGTCTGAAAGTCCAGATGAAGCACTTGAGACGGCAAAACTCATATGTGGAAAAATTATTCAGCAACCAACAGATAAGCCTGCATTGCGGTTAAAGATGTAATGTGAAATGAAGAATTCAGTTTCAGCACACATTTTTTTGAAAGAACTATCTTATGCTTGCTTCTTTTACCAGCTTGTTCAATCTGTACAACCTACTGGAGAACACATACAGCCGGTTTTATGTTTACTCAAAGGCCCTCAATCTAGCAGTTAGTGGAAAAGTCACAGAACATGTTCTACCTTCTTTCAAAAAGATTGATAGCTTCTTGAAAGAGTGGAATCTTGAGGTGAAGGATCAGAGGGAGCTTTTTCTCAAAATTTCTATTGCATTGAGAGAGAGTAAGAGGTACAATAGGACGAAAATAGCCTAAAGTGAATATACCTTTTTTCATCTATACGGTTGCATTAAAAAAAAAAAAAAAACCATTTTGTGTGACATTCATATATATATTCTTATGTTTTTTTTTTCTTTTTCAATTTCCAGCTCAACTAAAGATTCTTTCAAATTCCTGACTAAGTACCTAGCAACCTTTTCTGGTGAGGATGTATATGCAATGGGTAAGGCCAAGGAGGAAGCTGTGCGCACGATTATTGAATTTGTTAAGGCGCCCGACATATTTCAGGTATTGTAGTTTCAAGATATTACAGGTGCTATCTGTCTCCCTAAAGCTCATATCAAACAGACTTTTCACGCTGTTTTATTTTGTTAAATGTTAATGGAAGTGCATTAATCATAGCAGAAAAAAAGCCAGAACATCTAAAAAGTAGCTTAGACTCTTAGACCAAATTAAAGTTTAATCCCTAAATAATCATGTCTGGTTGTATAGGCTTATCTCAGTTGTAAATTGGGTCATCTGAATGTGGTTAAACATGTTTGGTCTAACTGAAATGTTGGTGACCCATAACTCAACAATTTTTTACTCTTTTTCTTTCTTTTTTTTTGGGCCCCATGGTCCATGGTTTCTATTTATTGGCTTACAGTGCAATTCTTCTGATGATTATACACAGGGTACTCTGGATATTAGTTTTATGGCTATCTTTTCCACTTCTTATATGTGTCTTGTTTTATTTTTTAAAATTTGGCTCTTTGCTTTAATGTGATTTTAGTTTTGCAGTTTGCATAAACCCATGAATTCTTCTTGATTCTTTATTATCTTTGTTTCACCAGCTGTAGATATTGATGTGTGTGCTTATTAGCCAATTGGGTGCTTAGATATTGATTTGTATGGCTATATTGCAGTGTGATCTGCTAGATATGCCTGCTGTGGGGCAGTTGGAAAAAGATGCCAAATATGCTTTGGTATATCAGCTTTTGAAGATTTTTCTGACTCAGAGGCTAGATGCTTATTTGGAGTTTCAGGCTGCAAATTCTACTTTGCTGAAAAGCTATGGTAAATGTTTTCTGACAATGATAAGCTGCTAGATGGGCTAATGTTCCTTCATTGTGAATTTTATTTTCATCTTTGCTTCTTGTGTTGTATAGGTCTTGTTCATGAAGATTGTATAGCAAAGATGAGATTGATGTCATTGGTGGATCTTGCCTCAAATGAATCTGGCCAAATTCCATATATCCTTATCAAGGATACTCTTCGGGTAAATCTGGCTTACCGGTCCACACTCCACATTGACAAGATTCTCTGTTTTGTTTAACATTTTTTATTATGTCTTTTCTCCTTTTATTGAAGCTATTGTTTTTGCAGATTAATGACGATGAGGTGGAATTATGGGTGGTGAAGGCAATAACTGCTAAGTTAATCAACTGTAAAATGGACCAGATGAATCAAGTTGTTCATGTCAGGTAACTTCTTGCGCTTACTTCTGATTATAGCATATATTGAATCACAACACTTCTGATTTAACTTGGCCAGTTGACTTTTTTATCCAATTTTTGACTTGCAGTACCTGTACCGAGCCCATTTTTGGGCAGCATCAGTGGCAGACACTTGGAACAAAATTAGCTGCTTGGAGGGTAAAGCCTCTTGATACTAGAATTTCTCCATCTTTTTACACTATCTACCACTACCATGCATTCTGTGAACATAAGCTCTCAAAGGAAGCTGTAGTGTTGCCCTACCTAGCTAAATACTCGATTATATACAGATCTTGAGAAAGAAACTGCTATTTGTTAATTAGGTCTGACCATGTTCCCAGCTTTATCTTCTAGTGTTGATTTTCTTGTATGTTTTCCAGGGTAATATTGCGAACGTGTTGAGCACCATCCAAGCTAACAAGATAACTGATGATGGATCCCAGGCAATGCAAGGGTTGATGATTCATTAAGGTTCTCTTATTTATTTATTTATTTTTTTTAAGTTCTTTATTAGTTCCGAGGACTATCAATCTGGAGATAGGTGGGACTATGATATGGGTCTGGGCTATGTTACATTGGGCTATAATTTGTTTTATTTAGAGCCAAGTGTATTAAAAAAAATTTTGACACGCGGGAGGGAGTCTTGTATTTGTTTAACATTCTACAATGCCGAATGATTTTACAGAGAATGTATGTATCGTCTTCCTACCTTTTGCATTTAGTTTTAATGTTAAAACTCGGCTTTGCTTACTCAAATTGATCTTGAAATTCATCACTGAGCGTCCAATGTTCTCCACAAAAGCAATAATTGAAGCTTCTTTTTCAGCAAGAAATACTTCTCGTAATGGCTCGTATTATTCATTACTCAACAGGGGTGTTTAAAACCTTGAATTATAATGCTCCAACAGTAGTGATTCTGCTCTCCATTCTTCTGCTGTTAATCAATATATGCGTTGGAATCTCCTCATCAAGGGTGATAGGATTTAGATAGTTTTAGATTGTCATGCTGTGTTCAATCAAGCTCCTAGCCTAGTGATGGGACTATAATCACTAATTATCCTATTACTGTTATATGAATTATTGATACCATAATAATTACTAATTATTCCCTTCAACAATGGTTTGACGTTGGATGATTGAGGGAGCTTCCAGTTGTCCAACTCTGTTAGCTGCTTAATCGTTGCCAGCCAGCAGTTCCTGCCTTGAAGAGCCTAAAATATCTGTATCATTATGTTCTGGTAGGGGTGATGATATTCATCATGATAGTTCTATTTATCCAACGATGGGTGATCAATATAAAATTGGGTGCCAACTTACCTGCAATTCTTAGTTACATCTTCAATTTCATCCTTTTAAAAGGATTCGTTGCCACAAGATTGATGCAGTTTTGCGTTCTTGTAGTTGTCTTCTGAATAGTGCAGTGTCAATATCATCCCTGCTGAGAAGTTCTTCGTGGTGTACCGCTTTTAGCTATCTGACCATCAGATATGACATCAACGATGTCTGCACTTTTGACAGTTGACAACCTACGTGATATTACAAGAACTTTCCTACTTTTCATTGGAGAATCCATAGCGTCCTATAATCCATTGAAAAAAAAAGCCAGTATATGTATATATAAAGCCATGAAAATTGTTCTTATTAAATCTTTCAATCGGTGCTGGTGAAACACCAATTTCTTTTTCGACCGAACAAAATACCTGAAGGCAAAATGATTCTGAATTTTGTCGCTTGATACAGATACTACTGGCCAAGATCAGCCAGAACTATAACAATTAGAGAAGAATATTCATCTCCAATGATTCTTGCAATAAAGGCTACAATCAAAGGCTTGATACAGATACTACTGGCCAGACTTTTCCTGGTCTTTTGTGTGCCCGTTTGGCACAGTTTATGGAGAGGAAAAAACAGTTTTTTTGGATGAGAAGTTGATTTTAGCTCAGTTTCTAGTGTTTGGTAAATATCAAAATTAATAAAAGCAATTATCTAAATAGCTAAAATTCAGATTTTTGGATAAGTTAGAAATTGGAGCTTTTCAGGAAAGCTGAATTTTAGATTAAACGCGTAGTTAATTTTAAAAAATTAATAGACAAAAATACCCTTATGAGTTTATAAGCAGTTTTTAAATTGTATTTTACTAAACACAAACATATAGCTAATTACTTTTAGAAATATCACTTTTAAAAAAATAACTTTTTTCCATAAGAAAAACTATTTTCATAAGCTGTGCCAAACTGAACCTGTCTAGTACCGAAACTGCTAGTCGTGGCTTCTCTGATGATACCATCAACTCCTCAAGTAAATAGCTTGTAGCTATATATAACTGAGAATAAAATAAATAGTTTGTCATTGTAATTGTAGAAGTGTTCTGATTGCTTAGCTTAATTTATTGATCAATGCAACCTTATTTGTGTACAATATATGATGTGAGAAATAGGTGTGGAAAAATAGTATGAAGTGTTTTTACTCGATTCAAGAGAGTTTTTGTCACCGAGTAACATTGGAGTTATTAATTTTTAGTACTATAAGGTTGTAAGTACAATTTTTATCCGATTCTAATTTAAAAAAAAAAAAAAAACTTAATTCAATTCATTCTTAATATTAAAATTAATTTAGATCTGTTATATAAATTTTTTATATTCATTTCAAATAATTTTGGTTGATATTTTTTAATAATTAAAATGTATCTAAATCATATTGTATCTTTTCGTTGTTTCTTTTCTCTATTATAATATATTCAATATTTTTAACCTGAATTTTTTTAGATCTCTGCTCCACATTTTTTCATCTTATATTTAATTAATGTGATTTTCACTTTAACTCTAATACTTACATTATGAATATTATTCTTTATAGTATGACCACATATTTATCTTAATATTTTCATCTTGATCACACTTATTTTTGATACATATTATCTTTTTATTATTTAATATTTATTTTCATATAATATAATATAATATAACTAGTCGAATAAATGTACATTAGAAAAAAATAATTTTAACAAAAAAAAACTCATGTTTTTGGTTGTATTTGCAATTCTTTGCTGGTCACATAACATTAAGTGTTGTTTTTTGTGCTACATATAAATGGATTCAATATTCAGTAATGCTCAATAGTTAATAAAAAAGGGTTAATTACTATTTTTTAATTGTAGAATAATTTAATATATCAAATCTCTTTTAATTTTTTAAAAATATATTAATACATTTTTAACAAATGTCACAATATACTACTAGACATTTTCATCTAATTTTATTGTTAGTAAACTCTAAAATAGTCAATAAAGGTAATAAAAAGATAAAAATACTATTATTCTTTATTTTTAATTAATTATATTCTATTTTTATTTTAAAAAATATTTTTTAGGGTTAAAAAATGCATGTTCATATTTTTTGACAAATTTGAAAATAAAAATAAAAAATAAAAAATATTTTTTTTAAAAATATTTTTGTTTATATTTTATTTTTAATTTTGTAACAAATATGAAAATAAAATTTTAACAGTAAAAATATTTTTTAAAATAAAAATAAAATGTAATTAATTAAAAATAAATGACAATGATTTTTTTTATTTTTTTATTGTCATTATTGTCCATTTTAGGGTTGATTAACAGGAAAATTGGACGAAACTATTAATATATCAGAATATTCTTCAGAGTGAATTAATATATTTTTAAAATGTCAGAAAAAATTCAATATATTGATTCATTCTACGGGGAGAAAATAATAATTAATAAAAAAAAATTATTAATGTATGCCAATTTTGAGGAAAAAAGTATGGACATTACTTTTTTATCCATTATGGTCAATCTTATGATTGAAAAAAAAAAAGAAAGAAAACGAAAAGAAATTAGTGTCGGTTTGAAATGCATGTGGGAAGTTGAGTCATTTCACAGCAAAGCATAAAACGGTTATATAATAAGGTGTAAGTTTGGTTAAAACTTGCCAAAGAGAATTTGAAAAAGATGATAAACATTAGAATGAGAG
Source organism: Aleurites moluccanus (assembly GCA_948193065.1). Classification (NCBI taxonomy): domain Eukaryota; kingdom Viridiplantae; phylum Streptophyta; class Magnoliopsida; order Malpighiales; family Euphorbiaceae; genus Aleurites; species Aleurites moluccanus. Next base: position 5,806 of record CANXYC010086204.1, on the reverse strand, counting down.
AATTCCTACTTGCATTCTCTATAACGTTCATTCTTTTCAGCCAAAATTGCTGTAGTGCTGCCCTTCTAACAAAGAGCAACACCACTTTCTATTGCAATGGCGGCATAGAAGAGTGCCTGTTGGCCCAAGAATTCGAGTTGGATTCTTCGATGGAATTCTACATGAGCAGCCGAATGCTGGCTGGTCCACCACAGGATAAATCAGGATACACTAATGACAAAAACAAAACTCCACCACCGTGCACAAACTCGCCTCCAAGGTATTGCCTGGAGGAGAACAAAAAGTGTGAAGGTTCTTACAATAGAAATTGCTAATGAGTGAAATTATATATAAGACTGTGCATTCGTTATATGAGCACCGTCTTATATTTGTATGAGAATCAGCTTTTTAATTCCGTATGTTTTTAATTCTAGTTGAAAATTAAGCACGCGTGCATTTTTTATTTTGAGAAAGTATGTTTTCTTCCTTAATTAATTCCCTACTGTACTACTGTAATAAGTAATAACTTATCCTTTAATTTGTTTGATATATAAATAAACCTATTTATTTTAAGGATTGGGTTATGATAATATGAGATGATACTTGTTTTTTCCTAAGACCAAGCTTGATAATAAGGACTACAAATAATTCCGTTAATTAAGTCATAAGATCAAGTCCAAGACAAATAGAAATTATAGCAAATTTCACACATTCAAAGTTATCAGACACAAGCTGTAAACAACCAATAGGCCTAAGGTATTATAGACATGCTCACTCACACCTTGTCATTCAACAATTATCCAGGTAGCAACTACTTCATCCAAAATCATCTTATCATGGTTGTACTTCACGCCACTAAATGACCTCACTAATTTAATTATCATCTTATATAACTCATTTCTAGGATTTACAAAAGATCTTGAAAAAATTATATATAAAATTGGATACTTTTTATACAAATTTAACTTGTATAATTTTTTACAAGATTTCATAATTCTCCTAATTCAATTTTTCTAAATTTATTATGGTTGGACCTATATGTTGTAGATATTATAAAATATGTTTTAAATTTTAAATACAAATTTAAATTATATAATTTTTCAAAAGATTTTATAATTCTCTTAATTAACTTTGCAACTTAATGATAATCTTACATAATTTTTTCAAATTGGAAATTATATAGACAAATGATAAAACTTACAAAGATGCTAATGAAATTATGTTGCAAATGTTATATTTTCAAATTGTGTAATCTGTCAAGGCATTTGTAATTCTTTATCCATTCACTTTACAACTCAATTATTATCTTATCTAATTTATAAAATAAAAAATTACATTATCCAATTAAAAGACTAAATGAAGGGTACTGAAGAAATTGTATAAAAGCTCTGAATTTTATATAAAAATTTAAATTGTGTAATTTTTTTAAATTTTTTATATTTTCTTACTTCACTTTTCAACTTAATAATATAATTGAGTAAAATATTCAAATTAAACATAATCAAATGGTTAAAATTTTAGAAAATACTTGAGAAATTATACTCACAGTTGTGAATTTTAAGAACAAATTTTAGTTTTTTTTATTTTATAATATATTTGATAATTTTCTCAGTTGCGTTATAATTTAACTATTATCTTATGAATTTTTTTATTAAAATTTATAAAACACGATAACGGGACTATAAAGAATGTTAAATAAATTATAAAAGAATAAGTGAATTTTAGTTAAATAATAGTTAAATTGTAAAATCTATTAAAAGAATTATAAGGTCTTTTAAAAAATTATATTATCTAAATTTGTAATTATGTATATGGTTACTTTAGTTTAGCTCTAACCATTGAATTACATAATTTTTACCTACAAAAATGAGATGAGATGATAATATTCAGTAAAGCTGAGTTCTTATCTACTCTTTGGACTGCTGTTTCATCAGGCTCTATTTTCTTGGTTTAGGTCCTTCTGCTGTTTCTAAGTTGGAAGTTTGTTCTATATGGAAACATCCAAACAGTTTTAAGATGGTGGAATCTTAGTTTCACAAATACCAAAAAACAAATGTTAGGGATATGAAGTTCTATCATTTCAGGATTCACTCTATTTCATCTTTCCTTACTAACATTATGGCTAGAGAGTCTTGCCTACATGGATCCCATTATAAAATTTTAAAATTTAGAAATTTAAGTGGCATGTTCGGTAAGACTACTTTCAAGCATTACAAATCATTTGTTTTATTGTGTGTTTTATTTTTTTGTCTCATATTATTTTTAAAAAAAATATTAATTATCAAAATATTTTTAAAAAATAAATGATATGATATATAAAAAAAATATAAAATATGAGATGAAAAGCGTAATTAAACAGAAGTTTATGAGCGATTTTCAAGGAATAAAGAAGGGAAAAGAAAAGAAAAGGCAAGGTGACCACATGGTGTACCGTTATGCTATAATATGATAAAGTGAAAGTGAATTATGCATTTCATTGCTGCTTTTGGTGGAATTACATATTATGTGTGTAAATTATTAATTTTAACTAAATTTTTTAAAATAAATAATTTAATAATAAAAATATAATAAATCAAAAATATTTATTTTTAAAATTTAATTATTTAATTAAATAAATTTAATACTATCATGATTTTAATAAAAATACTATTAACTAGTTTTAGATGTTAATTTAAAAAAAAAAATTACTTACAGATATTGTGCTAATTGAAAAAAAAAAAAATTGGAGACCTGCACTTTTAAATTAATTTAATAAAAAATTAAAAAAATCTTAATTTTAAAAAAATAAAAATTAAAAATTAAAAATATAGCACGGTCCTTGGATGCGCTGTGTCAAACAGCGCGGGCCTTAGTTGCTCGATTGGTCAGTTTCTTGTTGACCGAACACAGTGCGGGTCTTGAATGCGCGATTGGTATAAACAGGTAATAATAATAGATTTTGTTATAAAATGATAATTTTTTTTTGTTATTTTTAAGAAAAAAGCTCAAATTAGCAGGTACTGTCGAGGAAGGTTTTCAGCTCAGCAATAACAACGGTGAGTAAATTTTAAAAATTCACCGTAAATTGTGTAGTTCATTTTTTGGGCTTAATTTTGAATATCTTATAGAAATGTCTAATTTAAGTGAGAAAAATAATCGGGACAATTAGACTTTTGTAGCTTAAAGGCGAGTCAGTTTAGTGAAGATTGCCAAGAAAGGTTTTCTAGCTCAGGAAGCAGAATGAACTTTGAAATTTTACCATAAATTGTGTATTTTGTCTTTTTAGCTGAATTTTATATATGTTATGGCACAAAGTATCTAGTTTAAGTGAGAAGAAATATCAAAGTATTTAAATTTTTGTAGCTCAAAGAAGATCTAGTTTAGTGAATGCTGTCGAGACACTTTTTAGTAACAGCAGTATGAATAGTATATCGAGAGTAAAGAAAATAATAGAGGGAAAATCTCATTTCTTCAGCTTGTAACTTGGTTGTTTTCTTATTTTCTTCTACATTTATTCACCTATCAAACTCTAAATTGTTATATTTATTTTTCTAAGACATTAATACTTTAATTAATACACTACTCTTGTAAATAAACACTTGATGAAGTGGCATTTAAAATCTTCTCCAAGTTTAATCGTTCAACATTTTCTTTTAGGAAGAATTAAGGTAAATTATTCAAAACTTGTATTTATTATGGATTGAGATTATAGGTTGTTAGATAAGTTATTTATGAGTTATGAGTAGTAAGTATTTGCATTTATGGCTATTGATTATGGTTGGTGTAACATCCTAGGTGAAACCCTAGTTGAAAACCCTAACCCTAGCACCTAAACCCTAATTGGAGTTAGGAGTGTTTATCTGGATTGGTTGTTCTATGTGATTTATGACTTATTTGATGTGTTTATATGTGATTGACTGTATTACATGATATATGATTTACTTGATGCGTTTATATGTGATTGATAATTATATGTGTTACAAGATTTAATTGAATGTGTTTACATGAGTAATTGATTGATATTATATTATATGATTTAAATTGGCGTGTTACATGCGTAATTTATTATAAATTAATTATTTGGGAAAAATAAATTGAGGGTAAATAAAATAAAATAGTTTAATTGGGTTAAAAATATCATAGGACTTGATTGCATAAGAAAATAAATGGGAGGGAGTTAGTTGGAAGTTTGTAGGACCTAATTATAATAGAAAGTGATGGAGGAGGGATTTAGTGGCTTTTTGTGTAATCAAGATCCCATGGAATAGAGTATTGGTACATTAGGATCAAAGGGGGTGCATGTAGGGGTTTTAAAGTTGCTATTGTGAGATCAACACACTAGATCCCTTCACCAAACTCCACTAACTTGAATTTTAAAATCACAAATTCTGCACATTGTCAATTCAACCTCCCAAATCGTGTTCTTCATTCCAAAAACCAGAATTTCTTCTTCTCCCTCATTCTTGGTTCGGCCATGGAAGGATTGATAGGGTTTTGAAGTTTTTTTGTTCAAGTTTTGGTGGGTTAGAGTCTAGTAGCTTCTCCATTTCTTCCTCCAAGCAAAAAAATTCAGTTTGGTGTGTGCTTTGGAAGCTTAGGGATTCGGCCACTCTAAGAAATTCAAAGGTAAGGTTAAAATTTCTGGTTGTTTAGTGTTTATGGATGATTGAATGTTAGTTAGAACCTAGGTTTGGAGAATTTTTGTTTTGCTTAGGAAATGGGATAGGTGACCGAACCATGTTAGGGTTTTTTTTTGGGGAAATTTTGGTTTGTTGCTTGAAGTGAGTAATTGATAATGGAATTAGTGTTGTATGGTTGTGAATTGTATGATTTTTATGTCAATTGTACCTTGGTTATGCATTGCCCCCTTTTGGCCGAATGGATTAGGGTTTTTGGGGAAAAGTTTTGTTCTTTGTTTAATTGAATAATTAATGATGCAATTGATGTTGAATATGTATGAATTATATGATTTAATTGTCAATTTGATATTTGTTTTTTGATGAGAGCTTGGACCAAATTGCTTTAGGAGAATTTGGGAAAAATTGTTTCTTTGTTCCAATTGAGCAATTGGAGTTGTAATTGATGTTATTTGAATGCTAATTGAATGGTTTAATTGTCAATTGAATGTTTAATTTTGAATATGAGTGTGGACCGAATGGAATTGGGGGAAAATTGAGGGAAATGGTTTTTAATGCTATGATTGAGCAATTGAATGTGTATGTGAGGCCTAGTGAACTAAATAGAAGTGAATGAAATGTTAAAGTATGAATTGAACTTGTTTTGTTGAATGGCACTTAGGACCAAATAGGGATTAGGGTTTTGGTGTGCAAATTGGTTTAATAATTCTGCATTTGAGTTGGAACTTAATATGACATGTTGAATTGATGTTTGATTGCTTGAATTGGCAAAATTAGTGAAGGGAGAAGAAAGCCCCTTTGGGCCAATGCACAAATTGGGGAAAAGGGGAAAATTGTTTGGTTTTTGTTAAGTTGACTTGTTACAAGTGCAATTAGTAACTTGAATTGCATGATTGTGTGTTCAATTGAAGAAATTGCGGTTGGTTTGAGAAAACCCCCCAAATCCGAACCTATTAGGGCAAACTTGGGGTAATTGGGTTGAGTTAGTGCAATTGAGCTTGAAATTGTTCAATTAGTATGTTTAAATAAAGAATTATAAGCTATAATTGCAAAAATAGGGTTTGGATGGGTTAGGCCTAATTGGCCGAATGGTTTTGGCCCTTAAGTTAGGGTTTTTAGTTCTACTTTGTATGTGCAATTGATATGTGTATATAATGTGGCAATTGAATGAGTAATTGTAGCTTATAGGAAGTGAATGGCATGTTTGAATT
>CANXYC010086090.1:0-11239 GCA_948193065.1 Aleurites moluccanus | reverse complement strand
TGTCCTTTCTCTCTCCTTTTAACTCTTTAATTTTTAAGTACTTGCACTTTATTTTCTTCTCTTAAAAACTCTTTCTCCCTATTCTGCCGTTTCTTTGTGCTCTAATTTTATACATGAAGGAAGCATCAAATTGACTTTCTGTCTTCTTTAATCTTTTAGATCTCAATGTAATCTAAAACCTTGAATAAGACTTTGTTTCGGTTTGAATCCATCTACTGGCTCGTTTTTACATCATAAGATTCTGACATACTACAGCTCACTCCTAACCATTTGAGATTCACATTACTATACCCAGCTGTAAAACAAGTAATAAACACTTTCAATATATCTTTATCATCAACACTCATATTAACCTCCAATATCAACTCAACACATATCTGTATATCTCAAGCTATATACATCCATAGCATAATTTATATGCAAAACTATAAGAAACACAATTACGCACATATATGTCCCTATTTAAGTTACAGTACCATGGAATCTCTAATACTGTAAAATATTTACATATACTTTTAAGACTGGAATATTACATATTATAAGTAGTAAAATTCCAAGGCGAGAATAGAAGGTGCCAATGAAATTCGAGCCTCACTGCAGTCTTGAAAAACATAACCACTAAGGGGACGAGTAAAAATACTCAGTGAATCTATATATATAAAAATGCAATAGATGTTCATAATACCATGATTGCTTTCAAATGACCTATAGGATCAATATAAGATAACAAGTAAAGGGTGAAACAAGTATCCATATGAATATCCAGTGTATGAGTCAACGCACATATGATATAACAGGATTGGGTCCAATGAAAAGTGTAATTGCACTATTATAATAGCACATTCGTGCATAATCCAGTACTATAATTGCACAAATCGTGCATAATCCGTTGTATGTAAGAGTGATCAACCCTTACGGCTAGAGAATATGACACCCCTCCCTAGCAAGGGTCCAATGAATACCAGTGTGCATACGGTCGATGGAATTACCTGCTACACCTTCGAGGTAGCGCTGTTATAATACCATATGGGTGTGTCTCCATATAACAATCAATATAGCATAAATATAACTCTTATAGTTGTGGAGTAATCATATATATATATCTATAATGAATAATAGAACAAATTTGGGTCAAGTAAAAAAAAAAATGGCCGGCGGGGCCCAATTGTGCTGCCGCAACTGACACTCGCTGTTACGGGTCCGTTTTGGGATTTTTGGATAGTTTCTGGTTAAGTATGCTATTAATGGATTTAGGTTGACCCATCCTATTTTGATTGGCAATGCATATAGATTCACTAAGTATCTTATATACTCACCATTTCTTTGTTTAACCATTTCAGGGGAGGAGTAGATTACAGAATCACATTTTTCGACATCCGAGGATTTCTGCTTACTGTCATTTCATGTAAATATGATATATCTATATTCTGTATTTTGGTGTTCATGTTCTAGCTGCTCCATAGGGTATGTATGGGTTAGTTAGAATATGAACATGTATATGTATGTGATGATATTATATGGTATATGATGATCATTTGGCATGTTATTATGACTGTACAACCCACTGCACTAGATTACAGAAAGAATTATAGAATGACAGAATGAATGCAAATTTAGTAAAATGAATAATTAATTGATGGTTATAGATTATGCATGTGACACTAGGTTCTACGAGTACCGGTCGTCATTAGCATCTCCCGCATCTTAGAACCGTAGCAATTCGAAAATGGGTCGTGACAATCACCCTTCTTAATTTTCAACTGGTGATACCCATACCTCATATCAATCTTCTAGAAATGACTAGCACCCTACAGCTGATCAAACAAGTCATCTATCCGAGGCAACAAATACTTGTTCTTCACTATCACCTTGTTCAGCTGCTTGTAATCAATACACATCCTCAAGTAGCCATCTTTATTCTTTACAAACAGCATTGGAGAACCCTAAAGAGAACTACTTGGTCTAATGAATCCTCTATCCAATAACTCCTGCAACTGCACCTTCAATTCGTTCAATTTCGCTAGTGCCATTCTGTATGGAGGAATGGATATCGGATCGATGCCTATATGCACCTCAATCTCAAACTCAATCTCCCTATCTTGGGGCAATCTTGGCAACTTCTCAGGAAACACATCTGGAAACTCCTGAATAACCGGTATATGATCAAGCTCTACATAAGACTTCTGCACATCTATTACATGAGCCAAATACGCTGAACAACCATTTCCTATCATCCTTCTAGCATGGATAGCAGAAACCAGATTAACTCTAAACTCCCGTATGTCACCCTAAAACTCAAACTTTGGCTGCCCCTCAGGTTGAAATCTAACCTTCTTCTGATAACAATCAATAACTACCCAATGTCTCATGAGCCAATCCATACCGAAAATAACATCTAGCTCTAACACAGGTAATTCTATCAAATCAGCACGCAATATATTATCATCAATTTCAATCACACAATCGGAATCGTAATAGTCCACATCAATACTCTCACCCATCGGGGTAGCAATCACTAAAGGCACATGCAACATTTTCCTTTCCTTATTCAATTTAGGTGCAAAATGTGATGACACAAAGGAATGAGTAGCACCATAATCAAATAAGGCATCAACAATCTCATTCAAAATCATAATAGTACCTATGACCACGTTGTCTAATCTCTGTGCCTCTTGGGTATTAACTGTAAATACTCTGCCCTAACCCCTGCCTGGTGGGGCCTGAGTACCACTGGGAGCCTGTCCTTCCCTACCTCTGCCTCTACCAGAAGCCTCTCTGGCTACATTTTGACTCATCTGTACCGTTAGTTGAGAAACCGTAGCAGACGGCTGCTGTTCTCCCCATAGAGGACATCGACTGATAAAGTGACCATGTTATCCGCATTTTAGACAAGCACCTGGTAGTAGCTGACACTCCCCTTCATGCCTATGTCTACAGAACCCACAAACAGGCACACTAGGCATATGTGCAGCTAGTCTAGAGGAACCCTGTGAATAAACAGGTGTAGACCATACTACTGGTGATCCCCTACTCTGAACCCTCCTCCTTTGACTACCAGACTGTGATCTTTGATCAAATTGAGGTACCGGTTCTACTTGTCTAGGCTGAGAGCTGCTCTCCCCCCTCATAACTTGTGCTCTGGGACCCCCTTTTCTCTTATGGTCCCTTTTGCCCTCTCTGTCATATATTTCTCTTCCATCTATATAGCCTTATTGTGAGGCCTCGCCCGAGCACTCCTCTGTTCAAGGAGATCGGGATGCTCATTTTTAGGATGATTTCTTATGTAGGAGGCGACCTTAGTGCCTTTTGAAAATGATTTTGACATTTAGAAGTCGCCACCTTAAGTTATTTTTGTTAGGAAAATTTAAGGTAAAAACCCATTTTGACTCCAATATTATCCCAAAGGAAAATGAGTGCACTAGTCTTTGAAACCACAGAGGATTCAGAGACTAGGTTTTCGGTTGAACTTGGCTTTTAATTTTAACCTTGATTTAAAGCATTTTCATGAGAAGTTTAAAGGATGAGATGTAAAGATGCATGAGCAAGTAAATGAATGGATGAAAGTGATAAAATAAAGCAGTAAAGCAGTGTCATGACCCACCCTGGGAGCCGTGACGGTCCTAGGATAAGGGTGTTGCCTAATACCATAAAGAACCCAATTATCTATATGATATGGCATGCAATTCACATAATCAACTTAATATAGCTTAATATTCTTACAGAAATTTTGATAGCATCTCCTCTAATATATGACTATACTGCGCTGTAGAAATACAAACAACACTTCTAATATCACTTCATAATCAACATCTCTATCAACCTCCAATATCATCTCAACACATATATATATCTCAAGCTATATACATCCACAGCATAGTTTATAAGAAAACTATAAGAAACACAAGCACATATATAAATGTCACTCCTTAGGTTACAGTACCATAGAATCTCTAATACTGTATAAATATTTACATATACTTTTAAAACCCGAGTATTACATGTTGTATGTAGCAAAATTCCAAGGCGATGATAGAAGGTGCCAATGGAATTCGAGTCTCACTATGGTCTTGAAAAACAATAACAACTATGGGGGTGAGTATAAAAATACTCAGTGAATCTATATATATATAAATGCAGTAGATGTTCATAATACCATGATTGCTCACAAATGACCTGTAGAACAATATAAGATAGCAAATAAAAGGTGAAAAAGTTTTTTGTATGAAAATCCAGTGAATGAGTCAACTCTCATATGATATAACAGGATTGGGTCCAATGAAAAATGCAATCGCACTATAATAGCACAATCGTGCATAATCCAATGTATGTAAGGGAGATCACTACTTACAACTAGAGAATATGACACCCCTACCTAGCAAGGGTCCAATGAATACCAGTGTGCACACGGTCGTTGGAATTACCTGTTACACCATCGAGGTAGCCCTGTTATAATACCATATAGGTGTGTCTCCATAGAACAATATATAATAGCATAAATATAACTCATATAGTTGTGGAACAATCCAATATATATTCATAATGAATAATAGAACAAATTTGGATCAAGTGAAAAAAATAGCTGGTGGGGCCCAATATCGCAACTGGCACTTGCCGTTACTGGTCCATTTTGGGATTTTTGAGTAGTTTTTGGTTAACTATGCTATCAATGAATTCAGGTGGACCATGAGGTACCATTTTAAAGCTTAGGGAAAAACTAGAAGATTGGGCCAAGTGGGGGTTCAATTAGATTTTGAGATTTCTTTTTATAGACAGACAAAGTTTAGGTCAATTTAGGTAATTTCGATGGTCTTATTTATTGGTCAAAATGCACTGCAGGTATTGTAAGATAGCAAGTGTTGGTTTATCATTCCAAATGATATATTATATGATATATGATGCAAATCATGCATGATTATACATATACTCACCTTTTATGCAAAAAGTCACTTTGTCCCCCAAAGCACTACTCGAAAGCCCTAATCGGCCCGCTGCTCGACACTCCCAGCTGGAGTACCCGATGGTTCACCTATTTCCAAATATAACACTCCGGTAAGACTTGAAAACATTACAAAACATATTATTCACATCAAAAGACATTAAGTATACTCAATATACACCATAGACATCACATTACACAATTTATACTTTTTCCAATCCTTTATGCATCAAACACATGTCTATCACCACATTTGACTTACATTTCATATATTCATCACTATTATGCCCAGTTAAGAACTTATATACACTTAGTTCAACATTCCATATCAAACATACACTTAATTCCAAGTTTACCTTCCAAGTACTTATATCAAACACCATTTCCATATCTAAACTTATACATTTGCATTATATACATCATTAATCCATATTCAAACCCCCTCCTTCCTAATTGCTTTAACCTAACATATTAAACCTATAAACTCAATATGGTTAGGTCTAGTTAGAATTCACTCCATTTATTCATTTTTCAACACCAATCATTCAAACAATATAAATACCTATCAAATGCATAACATTTAATCATTTAAACCTATTAAACATCAAAACATCAAGTCTTCCTTAAGCACCTCAATTTTCGTCCAAGTATGAACTTCCTCCAAATGAATTTATTTCCATCAAATGGCTACTAATTCATTACAAATACATAAAATACATCACAATTGAACCAAAATTCCATCAAAATAACACATTTGAATCTTACCTTTTCCTAGTTAGGGTTTCCTTCCAAACTTTTGATTTTCTTTCAACCTAAACACATATTTGTTACCAATTAATATCAAAGAACACCTAAAAATCAAAATTAAACCAAAAGAATGGTAAAATCACTTACTTTTCCAATAGCTCTTTGAAATCTTCAAAGCTTTGATTTATCAACTTTTCTTGATTTTTCTTTGAATCTCAGGTTATATTTGTGTTTAGAATGATGGAATTAGTTAGTTTGAATCAAAAAATGAAAGAAAACAACTTGGTTTGGTGATGATCAAAGGTGGCTGAAACTTGGAATGAAGAAAGAGAAAGTTTGGTTGGTGAAAATGGCTAAGGAAAAAGAAGAGGTGGGGAAAATCCACCTAAATATCAAGTGTGTAATCCTATACATTGATTCTATGGTAAAAATTATGAAACCTAGCTTACTAACTATTCAATTCTTGATCTTTTCATCCAATGGTTTGATTTAGGTTAGCCTAAAATGATATCATAGGCTTGCATACACTATATAAGTCCATATTCCTTAGGAAAAGACCATACTACCTCTAGTTTGAATTGGATCCCTATCCGAGTAACTTTTTTCGAAAAAGTATCAAGTTTGCTTTCTAACTGTGTCTCTAAAATTATTTCCCATTATTTCAAGACTAATGGACCACATACTGAGAATTAATTCATGCATGAGAGTTATAACTTTCTAGGGTATTACATTCTACCCCTCTACATATAAATTCATCCTCGAATTTAAATAAAAACATACCTCACTGCTGGAACAAGAATGGATATCTGCTCCTCATCTCCTGCTAGCTCTCCCATGTGCACTTCTCCATCGTCTGATTTCTCCAAAGAACTTTGACCATCGGGATCTCCTTATTCCGAAGCTATATGACCTTTCTATCAATGATCTCCACTGGAAGCTCCTCATAAGATAGATCATCACTGAGATCCACATCCTAAACCTCCAAAATGTACGATGGATCAGAAACATACTTCCGCAGCATCGATATATGGAATACTGGATGTACATGGCTCATACTGGGTGGAAGAGCCAATCTATAGGCCACACTACCAATCCTCTCAAGTATCTCAAATGGGCCTATAAACCTTGGTAATAGCTTACCCCTCTTCCCAAATCTCATAACACCCTCATCGGTGAGACCTTAAGGAAGACATGATCACTAACTGCAAAATGCACATCCTTCCTCTTCGGATTAGTATAACTCTTCTGCCTACTGAAGGCAGTCCGTATCCGCTCTTTGATCATAGGAACCTTCTCCATAGTCTCTCTAATCAGCTCTGGTCCCTCTAGCTGCTTCTCTCTCGGCTCAACCCAACATATTGGAGATCTGCACTTTCTACCATATAGTGCTTCAAATGGAGCCATACCAATAGAAGAGTGAAAAATGTTGTTGTAGGAGAACTCTATCAATGGCAGATAATAATCCCAGTTACCCTTGAAATCCAGAATACACAATCTCAGCATATCCTCTAAAGTCTGGATCGTCCTCTCCAACTGCCCATCAGTCTGCGGATGGAAAGTAGTACTGAACTGTAACTGGGTACCCATAGCCTCCTGAAATTTCTGCCAAAACCGAGATGTGAACTGTGTACCCCTGTTTGATATAATCACCAAAGGAACTCCATGAAGCCGCACAATTTTATCCACATACAACTGTGCATACTGAGCTGCCGTATAGCTGGTCTTAGCCTCCAGAAAATGAGCAGACTTCATCAGACGATCAACAATCACCCATATAGAATCATATCCCCTCGAAGTCCTTGGTAGACTAACTATAAAATCCATGGTCACCTATTCCCATTTCCACTCTGGCAACTCAATCTCCTGAAGTAGCTCTGATGGCTTATAATGCTCGAACTTAACCTGCTGACAGGCTAAGCATTTAGACACAAACTGAGCTACATCCTTCTTCATCCCTGGCCACCAATAAACATCCCTCAGATCATAGTACATCTTGGTAATCCCTGGATGTACATTGTATGCTAAGTAGTGAGCCTCTCTCATAATCTGATCCCGTAGCCCATCAAAATCTGGTACACAAATATGCTTCCCACATCTCAATATCCCATCCTCTACTGTGAACTCTGTCATCCTCCCATTCTGTACCTCTCCCTTGAGCTTCAGTAGATAAGGATTCCTGTCCTGAGCCACTTTAATATCATCAATCAACAATGACTTCATCTGAAATTGGGCTATCAGAGCCTGGTTCTGATCCTGGGATCCCAATTTCAACTCTACGCCCAAATCCACCAACACTCTCATCTATCTGATCAATGGCCTCCTGCCAATCACAATATGAGCAAGACTACCCATCGATTTTCTGCTCAAAGCATCCGCCACTACATTAGCCTTCCCCAGGTGGTAAAGAATCGCAGTCATAATCCTTCAGAAGCTCTACCCATCTGCGTTACCTAAGATTCAGATCCTTCTGCTGAAATATATATTGTAGACTCATATGATCAGTATATATATTACAGCTGCCATCTCCAGATCATGTGTCGGATAATATGCTTCTTACTTCTTTAACTGATGAGAAGCATAAGTAATTACCCTACCCATCTACATCGGTACACATCCCAAACCAATCAGTGAAGCATCACAATATACAGTGAATTTCTCCCCCTCTACTGGTAATGCTAATACTGGAGCACTGGTAAGACAATACTTCAGAGTCTGGAAGCTATGACCACACTCATCCGTCCAGACATACCACTTCTGTTTCCTCATCAGTATAGTCAAATGAGCTACAATCTAGGAGAAATCTTTCACAAACCTCCGATAATAACCAGCCATACCCAGAAAACTGCACACCTCTGAAACACTGGTAGGTTAAGGCCAATTATCAACCACTTAGATCTTCTGAGGATCCACCTTAATCCTATCTTTGCATATTACATGCCCAAGGAAACACACTTCGGTTAACCATAACTGGCATTTAGACAATTTAGCATACAACCGATGCTCCCGAAGTGTCTGCAAAACAATCCTCAGATGCTCCATGTGCTCCTCCTCACTCCTAGAATATATAAGTATGTCATCTATGAATACAATGATAAACTTATCCAAATACGACCTGAACACCCTTTTCATCAAATCCATGAAAGCTGCTGGTGCATTGGTCAACGGTCAACCCAAATGGCAACACCAGAAACTCATAATGATCATAGTGTGTTCTGAAAGCAGTCTTAGGTATGTCACCCCTCCTGATCTTTAATTGGTGATACCCAGACCTCAAATCAATCTTAGAAAAATGGCTAGCACCCTGCAGCTGATCAAATAAGTCATCTATCCTTGGCAATGGGTGCTTGTTCTTCATTGTGACTTTGTTCAGCTGCCTGTAATCAATACAAATCCTTAAAGAGCCATCTTTCTTTCTCACAAATAGTACCGATGCTCCCTAAGGAGAACTACTCGATCTGATAAACCCTCTATCCAATAGCTCCTGTAACTGTGTCTTCAATTCCTTCAGTTCAGCGGGAGCCATTCTATATGGTGAAATAGATATAGGGTCTATGCCTGCATGCACCTCTATCTCAAACTCAATCTCCCTTTCAGGGGCAATCCTGGCAACTCCTCAGGGAATACATCAGGAAACTCCTGAACAACCGATATCTGATCCAACTATACAGAAGACTTTTGTACATCCACTATATGTGCCAAGTAGGCTGAACAGCCTTTCCCAATCATCCTCCTAGCCTGGATAGTAGAAATTAAGTTAACTCGAAACTCCCGAATCTCACCCTGAAACTCAAACTCTAGCTGCCCCTTAGGCTGGAATCTAGCTCTCTTCCGATAACAATCTATCACTGCCCGGTGCCTCATCAAATAACATCTAATTCTAGCACAGATAACTCAATCAAATAAGCACATAAGATGTTATCATCAATCTCAATAATGCAATCAGGATAGTAACAATCAACATCCATAGTATCACTCATAGGAGTAGCAATCATCAGTGGCACATCTAATAATTTCCTTTCCTTATTCAATTTGGGTGCAACATGTGGTGACACAAAAGAGTGAGTAGCACCCGAATCGAATAAGGCATCTGCTATCTCATTCTGAATCAAGATAGTACCTGTGACAATATTGTCTGATCTCTGGGCATGCTGGGTGTTGACAGCAAACACTCTGCCCTGGCCCCTACCAGCTGGAGCCTGACTACCATTGGGAGCTTGTCCTCCCCTACCTCTGCCTTTAGCTGTAGCCTCTCTACCCAGATTCTGACTCGCTTGAACCACTGGCTGAGAAACTATAATAGATGGTTGCTGCTGCTCACTCCATAGAGGACATCTGTTAATGAAGTGGCCCTGCTGGCCACACTTCAAACATGCTCCTGTTTGAAACCGGCACTTCCCTTCGTGCCTCCGTCCACAAAACCCATAAACTGATACACCAAGTACCTATGCTGCTGGTCTAGAAGAGCCCTGTGAGTAAGCAAATGTAGACCGTACCAGTGGCTGACCCCTTGTAATACCCTAACATATTATAACTAACATGCATAAATTAATTCTCAGTATGTGGTTCTTTAGTCTTAAAATGGTGGGAAATAATTTTAGAGACACAGTTAGAAAGCAAACTTGAAACTTTTCTAAAAAACGGCGGTGTTGGGAATACTACCGAGAAATGAGTAGTCCGGTCAACGGAAGGATTTTTGAAGTTGATTTGGTGGTAAAAGATGACCATAATTTATGTTTAATTTTGGTAAAAAGAAAGAAGTGAAAATTATTTAGGAACACTGAAAAGTAAGTGATGACATTTTTATAAATAAATGGAAGTTTACAGTGAATAGTGGAAAGTGGTCGGTCGGGGTTACAGAATGACTCCAGAACCATTTTTATAAATAAGTATAAATTAAAATAAACTTATTCACTCCCCACTCTGATATCTAAATCCTGACGAAATTGTCAGAATGAATTACAGAAGATTTAAGGACCAAAGTGTAAAGGATGGAAGTTTGAGGGTTTAATTGTAATTAGCCATTTGATTTTTCTTATATTTGCCTTAACCAATTTTCGGATCACCATTTCCTTTCTTCTTTTCAAGCTTGGATGAACACCATTTTGCCATTTTCCATCTTCATTTCTTCAATTTTCTTATAGTTTTCAAAGGAAATTTGATAGAAAAGTAACAAATCATCTAAGCTCTCTTCATTTCTACCATTAGATTGCTTGGAGGAGTGAAGGATTGGGAGGAATTTCAAGAAGTGGATTTCGGCCAACATGGGAGTTTGAGGTAAGAATGCTTATTTGTTTAGTTTTATTGATGATTTAGATGTTATTTAGGTTCAATTGAATGGGTATGATAGTTAATTGCACCAATTTATCCTAATTTGATGAAATCCCTAATTTGAATGGTTGAATTTAAAGTTGTAACGGATGAATTGTTGAATTAGTGTTAGGTTTTGTTAATGGATGTTAGAAATGGTTAATTGGATGTGAATGGATAACTAATTGATGGATTAATTGATGTAGAATTGGAGTTTGCTCAAAGGTGATTTCCAAAGTAAGCATTTTT